>PVJI01005470.1:0-95922 GCA_004026765.1 Micronycteris hirsuta
ACTTGTTTGTTTTGTTGATTAAGTTTCATTTATAGATAAGATTATATGGTATTTGTCTTTCACCTCCTGGCTTATTTCACTTAGCATAATACACTCCAGTTCCATCCATGCTGTCACGAAGGATAGGAGTTCCTTTTTCCTTTCTGCTGTGTAGTATTCCATTGTGTAAATGTACCACAGTTTTTTGATTCACTCATTTACTGATGCGCATTTAAGCTGTTTCCAGCTATAGAAAATAACGCTGCTATGAAATACTGTCTTACTTTAAATTTAACCTCTTTCAGGAAAAAACACCTTTTCTGAAGAATTCCTAATCTTTTTGCTTACTAGAAATTTAGATCCAGTTTCTCCCAAAGCCAGATGGTCATGTAACTGATTAACTACATTTCTATATGCCAGATTTTTTAAATGGTTTGGAAATATGCACTCACTTTGACAAGTTATTTATTTTCACTATTTTAAATGACTTGTGAAACAGTTTTTAAAGCATAAGTTTAACATCACAATTGTTTCAGGATAAATGAAAGTGAGGTTTATGAAGTCATATTATGAAATTTTACTGCCACTTGCATTAATGATATTACATGACACTTTTACTTGATATTAGTGTTAATCAGTCAAGCAAATAAATCCTAGCTTAAACTGAGGGAAAGTGTTGTAAGATTCAAATGATAACATTTTATTAGTGTGAGTTTCGGTGAAGTTTTAGACTGTAAATCTTCAAAACCTTTTTGTAATTCTTGATTAATATTATATTAGTCACATGGCAAATAAATGTAGGGAAACATTTTTTTTAAATTCTGAAAATCTCTCTGGCAAATGTTTATAAGACAAATCATAAGATTTCCTTTTTTCTTAAAAAAGAAAATACTATAATATGGAGTTGTTCGTGATTTTTTACTTATAGTTTATGTTGGTTTATACACCTCTAAAGATTCAAGCTAATATTTAGTCGTCTGTCGCTGTATAATCAAGAGTACGTGTGAATAGGTAGTTTCTGTTTCGACATTATTTTTAATTTGTAGTTCTTCCAAAATTCAATTTAGAATAAATCATTTGCTTTCATCTCCCAATGAGCTTGAATGTGATTATTTGTTTCTGATTCAATAGATACATTACACTTTGAAATAACAAAGTGCTACAGAGAAAAATCACTTTCACCCAGTCACTTCCTCTTTTTTTCTACTGGCTTGTCTTGAAACTCTCTCAATACTCCATTCCCAGTCTAATTCCTTTTTCAGCACTACAAATACTCCACTCTAAAGACCTCCTCTCAGAAAAGAGTCTAAAACACATCCGTGTTGAGGTCTGGATATGAATGAGGATGTATAGGATAGCTCTTTTTTAGGATGCAGTCCCAGGCATCTGGTGCCCTATAGGAGGCTCTGGTTTCCCCATGGGCCCTGGCAGAGCATCTGAAGTGCTCTGGGCCCTTATCTCCATGTGAATGATTTACTTTCTTCTCTTTGGATTAGAACAGCACTGTTTGATTGTTCATGCACTTATTTATAAGTGTCTTTTGACTCTATGGGAGAATTTTGTAATCTGTTGTCTGAAATTATATAACCACTTATGGTTTTTAAGTGTACTTAAAGATAAACTTTTTTGTTTATTTATCTTTACCATAGACCACACATGTTTTATGTTCCAAGTTCACTCTGGTTTTACAATGTTTTGAAAGCCCTCTCCTGCACATTATTTCATTTGATTGTCGCCTTAACTCAGTAGGCCAGGGGTCTGTGGTCAGCTCTAGTCTCAAAGCCTGGAGGCTATACAGGTCCACCCATACCCCAGTGCTTCATATGAAGATTATTTTCACTAAGGAAGTGAACTAAGATGCCACGGATTATAGTACTTTTATAAAAATAAATTAAAGACCAATTTATAACTAGTGTTTATAGCTAATGAGTAGCACAGTGCCATTAATCAGTTATAAAGAACTAGATTCTCTGTCCTTGTGCCTATCAATGTTTTATGTGGCAACTGAGGCACAGGACTTTTTTTTTAAGATTTTATTTATCCATTTTTAGAAAGGGGATTGGAGGGAGAGATACCTCAATGTGTGGTTGCCTCCCACATTCCCCCCACTGGGGATCTGGCCCTCAACCCAGGCACGTGCCCTGACTGGGAATTGAATCAGCGACCCTTGCCGTGCAGGCCAGCACTCAATCCACTGGGCCATGCCAGCCAGGGCTAGAAGCACAGGACTTTTAACATGGATTTAGGACTTTTATTTTAGATTTCTAAATATTTTTTAGAGAAATATTTAAAATGCTAAATCTCATTTAATGAAACAATAGCCTGGGTTATTGAAGCAAAATCTTTAAAAGAATGGACATAGCATATGGTAGGAACTTAAGTTTTGCTGAATGGTGAAAATCGTAAGAAAATAGGTTTATAGTAAACTGTATTTTCCCTTTTGGTTCAAATATAGATTAAGTAAATTGATTAAATAAACTTGGAAAACATTACACACTTAGAAAAGTATTGAATTTATGATAATCTATACAAAGATGAATATTCATTTAATAAAATTGCAGTTTTAAAAATTTTAAATAAGAAAAATGTATGATTTCTACAAGGAAGGAGAAACATATGGTTTTCATTTGACCAATTATAAGTATTTGCCATTTTTACAGGTTGTCTCACTTGTACGTTATTTTCCTTATTTAAAATGTTATTTGTGTTTAAAATTATACGATAAAGAATGTTTGCTATAGTATGTTCTAATCCTTGACATGTAATCCATATCAGTGGACATGATCTCTGGGTGAGTGGTCTGCTTATAAAATGTTTTGATCTGCTTAAATTTATATAGCATTGAGATCATCTTATAGTTAAAAAACAAACACACTATTCACTGTCATTTCTTTAGCATAATAACGTTAAATAATAATTTTGGTAATGGTATAGTTGAAATAAAGTAGTAAAATTTATAATTGTTCTTCGACTTTTTCTAGATGTATTGAACAAAAATTTAAGCGCTGTCCTCCCCTGCCTACCACCAGTGTCATAATAGTTTTTCATAACGAAGCGTGGTCCACGCTGCTTAGGACTGTCCACAGTGTGCTCTATTCTTCACCCGCCATACTGCTGAAGGAAATCATTTTGGTGGATGATGCTAGTGTAGATGGTAAGAAAGCACGTGTCAATTAGATTGTTTCCCAAATCCATATGGTGTTGTTTAAAGTCTATTTAGTTGTATTGTACTCTCTGAATGCCATTTCAGAGCTTGAATATGATAGCCTGGATGCTATATATAGTAGATGAAAGTAGAATCCAAGAGTATTCATATTCAAATATTTTGTTCTTCAGTAATATATGAAACATCATTATTCATAACTTTGTAGCCCTTGATGTAACACTTTTATTGTAAGGCACAGTAGTTAAGAGCACAGACATGAGCCTCAACCCAGGCTGCCTCGGTGTGAATCCAGCTCTGGTCCTAACAAGCTATGTGACGTGGGTAAGTTATTTAACCCCCCTATGCTTCAGTTTCACTATCTGTAAAATGGGGAAGAACAACACATTTCATCAAATTGATTGTATGACATGTGATTAGTTTATAAACCACTAGTATAAAAAGCTCTCACCATTAATTAAACTAAGTTGCCATTGATTATAAGAACTATTCAATTGTGCAGTTTAAAACTGAGGAAATCCAGAACTGAGGAAATTCCTAAGGTTGTTTTGAAGACTAGATAAGTTAATATAAATAATATGTAACTAATAATATAAATGAGTAGTTAAAAACTACTAATTGGTCACCATATTCTGTTTTATTTTGGCTCTTAAATTTTCCAATATTGTTGACAAAGTTAGCAAAATTCTTTAGTGCATTACCACTTAAAATCACAAGTTAAGAAGCAGTTACTAAATTACTCATTTTAAATTGGAAACACAAGGCTAATCTGACAAGTACACCAGTTTGCCGTACACCAATTTTCAAACATACAAGCATTTTAAATACCAAACAGATATAGATTATTTCAATGATTACAAAATTATTCCTGAATGAGCCCAAGTTTGGAGCCAGATTCCTAAGGTCAAACTCTAGCTCCAACACTAATTATCTGTTTACTCATCTGTAAAATTGGGTTGATATTCTTTCATCAAATTCAAAGCAACATCTGTGGTCAGATAAACCAGTACTTTATGTACTATGAGAAAAAAAGACATCGTGTATTAAGTGACACATTATCAATTATAACTCAAGACTTCAGAAATAGGAATAACTGAATAAAACATGAAATTAATAACCTATTATTTATAATATATAATTTATTCAAATATTTCTATATATAATTCTAAACATTCCTATAGTTTGAAAATAAAAGCTTTTGAGGGAATTGAAGTTATGTTCTCAAGTTAAATTAGCATCTAGGTGGAATAAGGTTGCCTGTCATGGGGATTTTTGACCTGGATGTGAGACATACTCCCCAAACCGGGGAACATTTATAATTCATATCCCCTACACTTCATGCAGATCTCTGATCTGAATCCTTAGTCCTCTTACCCAGGCTGCTTTACCACTCAGTTGTAATCAACTGATTTATTTACTGCTCGATCTGTTCTGAACTTATTCTTTCTATTTGGACTTCAGTCCATAGAGTTTAAAGTGACATCTGATTAACTTCCGCATACCCTCATAAGTTTACCTTAAAAAAAAAAGCTTTGTCTTAGATATTTTCCCCTTTTTTGGTTTCTTAAACTTTATTCTCAGAGATGAATTTATTTTGCTTGATTTTTCAAGTAGTGAGAAAATAGGAGTACAGTAAGGTAGTTACTTTTCGTAAGCCTTCAGTTGAAGGAAACTTTATTATTTAATTGCACAAAGAAAATAATAGAATTAAATCAGAATGGATATCAGAAAGTGATATCCAGTCATAATCTTCCTGTTTCTATCATTTTAGTATTTTCCTTTTTTAGTCACTATCTAAATAAATATAGAATGTTTATCTAGTTATACCCATGTTAGAAATCCAGTTTTGAAATTTAACTATTGTCACATAACATCATTATTAACTCATTTCTTTTACCTTTAAAACTTTATTTTTTTAATGACAATTATGGGCTAGATGCATTTTACTTAACCATTTATCTTTATTCACCTCATATTACTTACAGTACATTACAGTGCAACGGATATCATTGTACTTCTGTTATTTTTCTCTTGAATTATATCTTTGGATAGGTTAGAAGTAGACCTACTTGATCAAAAGGTTCTGAATATTTTTATAATTTTTATAGTAATTAACAATAGATTTGGAACAGTTCCCTTGGCGAGGGCTATCTTTGCATACTGGTGTAGTGTGTCTCAATGAATCAGACGAAGACTGTCTAATGAAAACGCACGGTGGAAAATGTGTCGCTACTTGTCTCAAGGAGTTGTGCAGTAGAAACCATAGTCCCTGATTTCAACTGGCTTAGGGAAAAGCAGCGTAAAAATGGAGATAATCAAGTAACGACATAGTTAAGTACCAATGACAGCAAAACGAAAGATAATCCACATTTACTGAGCATAGGCCCTGTCTAAAAGGCTTTAGTAATCTCTCATTTTATCCTTCCAACAACCCCTTGTATAAGTCAATCCTATCATCCCCGTTTTATAGATAAAGAAACTGAGTTACAAAAAGGTAAAATAACATGCCCAAAGTCACACAGCTAAAAGCAATGGTGCTATAAATTGAACCCAGGATGTCTGATTTTATAGCTTTGTGTTCTTAACCTCACAAAAATCAGGGTGTAGATGGGGGGACTAAATTTAGGTGGCAGGTAAGAATTCATAGGGAGTTTGAAAGATGTGGGTAAATAAAAATGTCTTAAATTCCAACAGTTTCTTGGGCCATTCTTTTTTTTTTTTTTGAAGGAATCTGTAGTGACCCCATTTTTTTAAAAATCCACATTAATACCTTTGAAATGTTTTTATAAGTTTCTATTTTACAAGTCTATCATTAAAGCAGAGATGTCCATAATTATATTTTTAAGATAAATTACAATCCTGCTTGTTGTCTTCAGAAAATTAATTCTGAGGTACTTAGAAGATGTTTAAAAAGTTAATGTATTACTCTGAGGCAACAATATTTAGATTTGTTTTTCCTCAAAAATTGTTCCTAGACTCTCACTTCCTTTGTGAATGTTTAAGTTTTGAATAAGCAACTCTCTTATCTGCACCACTGAAGAACTAAAAAAAACATATAATCACAAATGAAGCCATCTATATTTGCTTCTGAAATCTGGCAGAAAGAAGCAAACATCTACCATAGGTCATTTATGTTCTCAATATTCCCTAATCTCTTTGAGGCTATTTTATGGGCCAAGAAGCCCACTGGAAGAACTGCATTATATAGTCAACAAAAATCAAAATTTAGTGATGAAAAGCAGGCTTAATAAATTGTTTAAAAATACAAACACTTGACTGACTTGATTAATGTTTTCTTTTACCTACTCTCTTAACCCTTGCTTATAATATATCTCATCTAAAACAGAATATTGAATATCTTAAATTATATCTCTATTATTAAAATTTTGCCTGTTTTTAGCTTTATTCCTCATTTACATGCTCTGTTATTCTTTCATATTTTTGCTGGGAAAAAATTCTGTGTCAGGAGACGAAAGCTTTCAAAAATTTTCTGCTGATTCTGTAGAAATATTCCCAAGTTGCTGTAGCCTGGACTTTCTCACGTCTATTTTGCTCAACGTTTTGGTCTTATTTTGATCACTGCCTAAGTGTGAGAGAATCCTTTTGATACTTGGCATTTTTCTTAAAATTTCCAAAAATCAATAACAATTTAAAAAAGCATCAAGTATCTTTTTGGAAAAGTTTACCATATTTTTTGGACTATAAGACATACTTTCCCCCCAAATTTGGGAGGAAAATGGGGGTGTGTCTTACAGTCCAAATGTAGCTGAATTATAGTCTGAAATGTTATTAAATATTTTACCACATTTTTTGCTTCAAAAAGTTTTTTCCTATTTTCCTCCTCTAAAACCTACGTGCATCTTATGGTCCGAAAAATTTCTTTACTCCCTTAGTTAATTTTCTCTAAAATCTTCTGAACTCCTGTCATTCACTCCATTTGAAGTCTCTTATTTTGCCCCAAATTATTGATATGGCATATACAGAATACGTGTTACAATGTTATGTATCACAGTAATTCAGAAGTTAAGATTTGTCATATATAGCTTTTTTTTTTTAAATAAAGAGTTAAGGATATACTTTTCATCTTAATAGAATGTGTGTAACTGTTAGGATTGTCAGTGTGGAGATATTATTGCCCTGTGGTTTCTTTATTAGTGTTCATGTCACATGGAAATAAACTTAAGAAGAGTTAATCCTGACTTGTTTTTTCTTACAGAGTACTTACATGATAAACTAGAGGAATATATAAAGCAATTTTCTATAGTAAAAATAGTGAGACAAAGAGAGAGAAAAGGTCTGATCACTGCACGGTTGCTAGGAGCGACAGTAGCAACAGCTGAAACGCTCACATTTTTAGATGCTCACTGTAAGTATAAATGTGCAGACAGAGTTGTAACGTTTTTCCTTCCCCAATCCCCTAATTTAAAAGGTAAGGAAGCTTTCTCTTTAGATGCCTAATTGCATTTTCTTTAACATCATTTTCAACTGGTGATTATAGGAATGACAGCCCAAGTAGATTACAGCTCTGCCCAGACCCTTCCTTTCACTTACGCAAATTTCTTACCTTCTTTGTGATCAAGGCTCCCCAGCTGTAATGTCTTCCAGTGACCAACTTCCCAAGTGAGTTACCCTTGCCTGGGATTTTTTTCAGATGCTCATTCTGTTAAAAAAAGAAAAAGAAAAGAAAGCGTGGTAGTATTCTTTTTTTTTTTTTTTCTTGTTCTTGATTCCTACACTTTAAAACAAGTGAAAGTTTTGTTTGTTTAAATGTAGAATGTAGTCAACCTTATCATTAAACTTTGTCCCTGTACTAACAGTTTTAAGTTGCATATTTCAGTTCTCCCCCCTCCCCCAAAGACTCACACACTCCCCCTCCCAACTTCTGGTGTCTCCCATGAAGATTGTTGGTTTTTGTTGCTGCTGGGATTTTTTTTCCTTTATATTTTATGGTTTTTTTTTTCAGTTTCATTGATTTTAAATAAAGTATTTGGGAGGTGTTTTAGAGTCAATGTTTAATGTACACGTTAGGTATTACTAAAATGTCCCTTTGCCCCTTGAGCTCTAAGTTTGGTGACTGTTACTTTTTGTATGAGTGTTTAGCTTTGAATTTGCCAGCCCTTAGTTGTGTTTGACCCAGCAAGTGGTATTGAGCTTGCACTAGTTCTCACAGAAGGGCTTTTGGATTTTCTGGAGTCTCTTTAGAACTAACATATCCAATATTCATTTACTACCAGACACTTAAAAAATGAAGAGAGATAGAAGGTAATCCAAGAGAGGTGATTTTAAAAGGAAATGGTCCATTCTCCAGTGTTTGCTCTCTTGGTCCAAAGTTACAATAACGTCAGACTGGGCATTCTTCCCCTCCAGGCAAATGTGTTGGATGTTTCTCCTGGACCGTGACTGCTGAACTCCCCTTGATGGGAGCCCTGAGTAGGACTGCACATGCTGGCATCTCCTGAACTCTGTTTTGTGAGACAGCCTGGCCTGGGGCCAAGGGCCAGATTTTCACAGCATTCCTTTGCTCTACTTTACATTAAGGCTGGTACAGGTTTGCATGGTTCTTTTCCGACTGCTAAAATCAGAATGTTCTGACTCCTTACTTACTTTCTCCTAAGATCAAGTCAGAGAAATGAAAATTTTGATTACTGTTTTTTACTCAGGGAGACAAGTTTAAGTAAGTCAAAACACATTTGGGGCTAGGTCGTATGGATTAGCAAAAACTTATTTTTGACTGATGGTCCATTAGAAAGAGAAACACCTCATCTGAAACTTAAATACACCAGTATCATTTTGCTGCCTTTTAAAGGTGAAAAACAGATCATCATCTGCAAGAAAGTTTTCCTAACGATGCTGAATCTTGCTTTATTTTTTAAAATCTTAGCCTAATCTCCTCACAAGAAATCTCCCCCTTTATAAATGTTCAGAACACAAATGACTATGTTCTCATTTCACTGTAAACCTACTTCCCCAAAACAAAAGAGAAACTCAGTGTTTTCAGCGAATTAATTAGAATTGTGTTCCTTCTAGGTGAGTGTTTCTATGGTTGGTTAGAACCTTTGTTGGCCAGAATAGCTGAGAACTACACAGCCGTTGTGAGTCCCGATATTGCATCCATAGATATGAATACATTTGAATTCAACAAACCTTCTCCTTATGGAATTAACCATAACCGTGGAAATTTTGACTGGAGCCTTTCATTTGGCTGGGAAGCACTTCCTGATCATGAGAGGCAAAGAAGGAAGGATGAAACCTACCCAATTAAGTAAGATGATTGCTCACAAAGTCTTATATATATAGTTTGATTATTTGAATATGTATGTGCACTTTGCTTTTTACAGAAATTGCCTCCACGATAATTCACCCTAAAAAAGTACAGAACACACACATTCTATATGTAGGGAATAGAGAATTCATGTATTTATGTACTTACACATAATGTTAGTGGGTGAGAAGTAGAATTAGGTGAGCTCCTATGCCTCCTTCATAATTATTGTTTAAGAATCTTTAAGTTTGGTTAGATGATACTTCATAATTTTACTCTATTGGGAAAGGATACTTAACTTGACTTTAAAGATAGAATTTTCAGTTTTTATTAATCTATGTAAGAACTTTGAAATTGGAATCTCTCTTTGATATATTTGTGAATTTGATTCAATTTCTCTTTAAATATGTTATTTTTTCTTATTTGGTTTTGATAATAAAGTTGGAAAATGGATTATTTTTCAGAACACCCACTTTTGCAGGAGGTCTTTTTTCCATATCAAAAGACTACTTTGAATATATTGGAACTTATGATGAAGAAATGGAAATCTGGGGAGGTGAAAATATAGAAATGTCCTTCAGAGTAAGTTTATAAACATTGCATACAGTTTAAACAATGACATATATTTTGTTCTAATTGGCTGATACAGATCATCATGGATATATGCTGTCTTTAGTTTTTATGCTTTCCAAAATTAATTGCTAGAAATTTTAGCATAGGATATTTCCTTTTAAAATGTAATTTAATATGTTTATTCATTGCTGCCAATGTAACAAGAAGAATCAGTTAAATGCCTGTGTCCAGGCAATAGCACCAATTAATGCACTTGTAGCTACTGAATTTCAGCCAAGATAAATATAATTAAAGCTAGTGCTTCAGGAAATAAGTTGATTATCAAGGGAGTCAGAATAAAAAAAATACATTTATGTAAAATTTTAAAGCACATTGAACTCAACTCTTTGGATTATACAAGGTTTTCTTTTTCCCTCCTTATACATATGAAAAGTTAATATGAGAAACAAAACAAAGATTTGGATGGTCTCCACATGTACTTACTTGATTTTATGAATTCATTGGCTGTAATGACTTTGTCATTCATTTTTTTATCCCCTAGGCAGGAATGTAGTGGAAAAATATCTGAACTAGGAGTTAGAAGATTTAAGTTTTGGCTCGGAATCCATCACATAATGGCAGCGATGATCTTAGCCAAGTTTGAACTGCTTAAAGCCAGGGATCTTGTTTTATTCATTTCAAGTATTCCCAACCCCTACCACATGTTAGATCTCAAGCACAGTTTGTTGACTTGAACGTATCACTGAGTTTTCTCATTTGTTTAAAAGAGAGTGAAAAAAAAGGGAGAATATGATCGCTTGCCCTAGTACTAGCACAAACTTTTAACACATTAAGCGTGGAGCCGATTTTGCTGGGCTTTCTGTTCAGGCCGCGGCCGGCGTGTGTTGAGTTAGAGCATAAACAGGCACACAATGGTGCAGCCAATGCAAAACTTCATTAAAATTACATTTATTTTTTAACCTCGGTACTGCCGGGCCCACACACCGATGTCCCCAAACGAAAAGTCCACTGTCAGTCCCTGGGGACTGACGCCGCGCTTAATGTGTTAAACATGACTTTATTTTAGATGTTTTGCTTAGTGGTTATTTGTGGCAGAGTCGATTGTCAAGATATTTAACTGAATAGGTATTGATTGAATGATTTGCCATTTTATTTAGAGTTAATGCAGGGAAGTTTTTTTGACTATCTCTAAATAGTTATGAGTTTTTGTTTTCTTTTTACAATGACCAATTACTTTATAAGTTTAATAGATTTTACTTTAGTAATAATGACCTTCTGGAATTGTGTTCTTGCCTAAAATTTGAATAGACAAGGGATAAATAGAATGTGGGTTCACTTACTCAACAACTGCTACTTCATCCCATAGAAGACTGCTGTTCATGTGAAGTAACTATACACGTTGCATAAGAAGACGGAAGTCAAATGCAGAAGAACCTTTGTTCTTCTGTGTATATTAGAGAGTTTGCATAATTATTTGAAAAAAAATTGGGGTCATTTTTATGAAAGATCTTAGATCAGTATTTTGTTAAATTTCTAAAAATATGCTTTGGTCAACTTTAGTATACCATTTGGTAAAATTGTTCTTTACATTTAAGAACTTGAGCCATGAAGTTATGATAAACCTCTTTTCTATATTTTGCTTTTATTCATATCGTAAAGGTGAACTTAAAGCAACACTTTGATTTTCTTAAAATACTGTAAATTTAAACAAATATCATTAATTATCAGGTATGGCAATGTGGTGGGCAGTTGGAGATTATGCCTTGCTCTGTTGTTGGACATGTTTTTCGCAGCAAAAGCCCTCATACCTTTCCAAAAGGCACTCAGGTGATTGCTCGCAACCAAGTTCGCCTTGCAGAAGTCTGGATGGATGAATACAAGGAAATATTTTATAGGAGAAACACAGATGCAGCAAAAATTGTTAAACAAGTAAGTTAAAGATAAATAATTAAATTACGATAAAAATCCACTCCCAAGTTCACATGTTCTTTTACTTATTTGAGTCAACTCAAGTACAAAATTATTTTAATATAAACTTTATTGTATTTTTCCCATTACCATTTAGTCCCCTTATACCCTCCTTCTGCCAGTAATCACCACACTGTTTTCCACGTCCATGAGTCTTTTTTTCTTTTTGCTCCATCCCTCCACTTCCTCATGCACCACACCCCGCCCACTAGCTGTCACCCTGCTCTCCATCTAAGAGTGTGTCCCTATGTCCCTTGTTAGTTCAGTTTGTTCATTAGATTCCACCTATGAGTGAAATCATATGGTATTTGTCTTTCCCTGACTGGCCTATTTCACTTAGCGTAATGTTCTCTAGATCTGTCCATATGGTCACAAAGGGTAAAAACTTTCTTCTTTTTTATGACTGAGTAGAATTCCATTGTGTAAATGTCCCATAGTTGTTTTATCCACTCATCTATTGATAGCCACTCGGGCTGCTTCCATATCTTGGTGATTGTAAATAATGCTGCAATGAACACAGGGGTGCTTATGTTCTTTTAAATTAGTGTTTTGGGTTCCTTTGTATATATTTCAAGAAGCAGGATCATTGGGTCAAAAGACAGATACATTTTTAATTTTTTGAGATATCTCCATACTGGTTCCACAGCGACTGTACCGATCTGCATTCTCAACAGTGCAGAAGGGTCTCCCTTTCCTCCACATCCTCACCAGCACTTGTTGTTTATTGATTTATTGATGATAGCCATTCTGACAGGTGTGAAGTGATATCTCATTATGGTTTTAATTTGCATTTCTCTGGTGATTAGTGACATTGAGCATCTTTTTTGTATGTGTGTTGGCCATCTGTATGTCCTCTTTGAGAAGTGTCTATTCAGGTCCTTTGTCCATTTTTTAATTGGATTGTCTGTTTTTTTTGGTGTTGAGTTTTGTAAGTTCTTCATAAATTTTGGATGTTAAGCCCTCATCAGTTGTATCAGCGAATATGTTCTCTCATTCTTGTCTTTTTAATCTGTTGATGATTTCCTTTGCTGTGCAAAAACTTTTCAGTTTGATGTAGTAACATTTGTTTCCCTTGCCTGTGGAGATGTATCTGATAAAGTATTGCTAAGAGCAATGTCTGAGGTTTTGCTGCCCATGTTTTCTTCTAGGATTTTTATGGTTTTGAGTCTAATGTTTAAGTCGTTCATCCATTTTGAATTTATTCTTGTTTTTGGTATAAGAAGGTGGTCTAGTTCCATTTTTCTGTATGTATCCAATTTTCCCAACACCTTTATCAAATAGACTATCTTTAGCCCATTGTGTGTGTTTACTACCTCTGTTGAATATTAATTCACCATAGAGGTGTGGGTTTCCTTCTGGGATCTCTATTGTATTCCATTGATCTATGTGTCTATTTTTATACCAATACCATGCTTTTGAATTACTATGGGCTTCTATTCTAGTATACTGTATTTTGCAGTATATAATACTCACCCATATTTTTGGCCCAAGCTTTCAGGAAAAAAATCTTTTATTTTAATTTTTAATTAAATTACTTATTTATTTATATTTAAATACTTGTTTTTTGTATTGTAAAGGGATTTTAGCATTTTTTAACATATTATGGTATGATAGATATTATGTAACAAATAATTATGAGCACAAGAACACCTACAAGGTACAAGAAATTTTATGTATACTGCCCATGTATAATGTGCATCCTTATTTTTTCCTCAAAAATTTGGGCAAAAAGTACACATTATACATTCCCAAACACTGTAGTTTGATATTAGGTAGCATGATTCTTCCAACTTTGTTCTTCTTTCTCAGGATCACTGTTGCCATGCAGGGCTTTTTGTGGCTCCAGATACATTTTTGAAATACTTGTTCTAGTTCTGTTATATACATCATTGGAATCTTGATTGAAATTGTGTTGAATCTATAGATTGCTTTGGGTAGTATGGACATTTAAGGATGTTAATTTTTTCAATTCATGAACAGCATATATGCTTTCACTTATTTGTTTCTTCTTCAATTTATTTCTTTAAGTCTTATAATTTTCTAAAAACAGGCCTTTTACATCCTTGGTTAGGTTTATTCCTAGGTATTTTATTTTTTTTTGTAAATTGAGAATAGGATTATTTGCTTAATTTCCCTTTCTGTTATTTGTTATTGGCATATACAAATGAAACTGATTTCTGGATGTTAATTTTGTATCTTGCTACTTTGCTGAATTCATTTATCAGTTCTAGTAGTTTCTTGGTGGAATCTTTGGGATTCTCTATGTACAGTATCCTGTTATCAGCCAATAGTGACAGCTTTACTTCCTCCTTTCCAATTTGGATGTCTTTATTTCTTATTCTTGTCTGACTGCTGTGGCTAGGTCTTCCAGTACTATGCTGAATAAGAGAGATGAAAGCAGACATCCCTGTCTTGTTCATCCCTGATCTTACGGGGATCATTGCAGTTTTTGCCCACTGAGTATGGTGCTGGCAGTAAGTTTGTCATACCCATGTATTTATTTATTATGCCTTTATTAAGGCCTTTATTATATTTAGGTATGTTTCCTCTATTCCCACATTGCTGAGACTTTTTATTATAAATGGATACTGGATTGTATCAGGTGCTTTTTCTGATTTTTATTATATGGTCATGTGGTTTTATTCTTCATTTTGTTTATGTGGCATATCACATTTATTGTGCCAACCTTACATCCCCAGAATAAAACCCACTTGATCATGGTGTATGAATTTTTGATGCATTGCTGTATTCAGTTTGCTAATATTTTCTTAAGGATTTTAGCATCTATGTTCATCAGGGATATTGACCTATATTTTTATTTCTTCGTAGTGTTTTAATCTGGTTTTAAAATTAGGATAATGCTACCTCATAAAATGAGTTTAAGAGCCTTCCCTCCTCTTGAATTTTATGAAATAGTTTGAGAAGTAGAGGCATTAGTTCTTAGAAATTTTGGTACAATTCACCTGTGAAACCATTGGCCCAGAGCTTATGTTTGTTGGGAGTTTTTTGATCAGTCCTTCAATTTCACTAGATGTAATTTGTGTATTCAGATTCTCTTGATTCTTCCTGATTTAGTTTAGGAAGATCATTTCTAGAAATTTATCCATTTCGTCCAGGTTGTCCCATTTGTTGGCACATGGTTGTTCATAATATTTTCTTACAATCCTTTGTATTTCTTTGGTGTCAGTTGTTATTTCTCTTCTTTCTTTCTTTTTTTTTTCTTTTCTTTTTTCTTCTCTTTCATTTCTGATTTTACTTATTTGGGTCCCCTTTCTTTCTGAGTCTTGATAAGTCTGGTTAAAGGTTTGTCAGTCATGTTTATCTTTTCCAAATGCCAGCTCTTGGATTCACTGCTCTTTTGTATCCTTTTTTTAAGACTCTTATTTCATTTATTTCTGCTGTGTTCTTTATCATTTCCTTCCTTGCACTCAATTTGGGCTTTGTTTTTCTTTTTCAAGTTCCTTTAAGTGTAAAGAGAGATTGTTTATTTGGGCTTTTTCTTATTTTTTGAGATTGGCCTGTAATGCTATGAATTTCCCTCTTAGGATTGCTTTCCCAGTGCCCCACAGATTTTGGATTGTTTTGTCCTCATTTTCATATGTGTCAATGTACCTTTTGATTTCTTCCTTTATCTTGTTGTTGAGCCTTTCATTGTTTAATAACATGTTATTTAGTCTCTATGTCTTTGCATGCTTTTCAGTGTTTTCTTGTGATTGATTTCTAGTTTCATAGCATTGTGGTCAGAGAAGATGCTCGGTATGATTTCAATCTTATTAAATTTATTGAGACTTGTTTTGTGTCCTAATATGTTGTCTATCCTAGAAAATGTTCCATGTGCACTTGAAAGGTATATCCTGCTGTGTTGGAACGAAATGTTCTGAAGATATCAGTTAAATCCTTTTGATCTAGTGTGTCATTTAAGGCCTCTGTCTCCTTGTTGATTTTCTTTCTGAAAGATATTTCCATTGAAGTCAGTGGGGTGTTAAAATCCCCAACTAGGACTGTATATCTGTCAGTCTCTCCCTTTATGTCCATCACTATTTGCTTCACATATTTAGGTGCTCCTATGTTGGTATGTAAATGTTTACTAGGGTTATAACCTCTTGCTGGATTGTTTCCTTTTATCATTATGTAGTGTCCTTCTTTGTATCTTACTATAGCATTGATTTTTAAAGTAATTTTATCAGATATAAGTATACTACCCCAGGTTTTTTTTTTCCTTTCCATTTGCATGAAGTATCTTTTTTCCATCCTTTATTTTGGTCTGTGTGTTTTTTCTTTTTTTAAAATATATCTTACTGATTATGCTATTACAGTTATCCTGATTTTTCCCCCTTTGCCCCCCTCCACCCAGCTCCCCCTACTCCCTTAGGCAATCCCCCCATCATTGTTCATGTCCACGTGTCTTGCATGTAAGTTCTTTGATTGCTCCATTTCCTATACTGTACTTTACCTCCCCATGGCTATTTTGTAACTACCTATTTTTACCTCTTAATCCCCTAACCTCTTCACCCATTCCAACCCCCGCCCCGCCCCACCCCACCCCTTCCCATCTGGCAACCTTCCCGTAACTAACTTCTTTTCTCTTGCTTTTAAGATTCTCTCTTTGTCTTTAACCTTTAGTATTTTAATAGTGACGTGCCTTGGAGTGGGCCTCTTTGCATCCATCATAATTGGGACTCTGTGCTTCCAAGGCTGTTCTGCCTGGGTGTATTTTTCTACTTTGTCTTCCAAACCACTGATTCGATCCTCTGCTTCATCTCACCTACCATTTATCCCTTCCAGTGTATTATTTATTTCAGAAATTATATTCTTTATTTTGACTGGTCCTTTTTTACAGTTTCTGTGTCTCTTTTTTCATGCTGTTGAGTATCCTTATAATCATTACTCTAAACTCTACCTGATAAATTGCTTGCCTCCATTTCATCTAGTTCTTCTAGAGCATGCTATTGTTCTTTCATTTGAGGTCTGTCTCTTCATCTTCCCATTTTGGCTGCCTCTTTGTAATTTCTGCCTTAGTTGTTAAACTGATCAGTGATATAGCCTCAAGCTGTAATCAGCAGCTGAGCTTAAGCACCACAGGGTAGAGCAGAGTAATTCCTGCCAGTGAGGCTATTGCTTCCCCTCAGGCTGATGCCACTTGGAGATGAGTGATCTGCCTGAGAAACATGGCTTCTGCAGTATGGGGAATGACTGAGTACAGGGATCCTGGTGCCTGTCCCTTCAGTTCTCTCTCCAAAGCCACCAACCCCAGACTCTCCTCAAGCATCTTTAGTCCACTGCCTTCCTTCAGCCAGAGCCCAGGGTAAGTAGCTGCAAACAAAATTTTGTGCCTTGGCCCTTTAAGAGGTTCTCTGTGTCTCCAGTAGTCTCTCCCTGGCAGACGGAAACCCTGTTGCTTTTCACAGCTGGATGGTATCTGTGTTCCATCTCAGCTCTGGCGCTATAAGCTGGGGAAGCCAGCTTGGGATTTAGAACCCACATTTCTCATAGGGAACCCTCTGGCCATTGAAGTATCCCTTCAGAACTTCAGCTGCTGCATGTGGGAGGCCAGCCCGCCTTCTCGCACCTCCTTCACACTTCCTACCAGTCTCGTGAAGTGGTTTCTTCTGTCTGTCCTTGGTTATAAGGCTTCTTTCCAGCTAGTGTTCAGTTGGATATTCAAGACTATTTCTCCACAATTCAGTTGTGATTCCAGATTGGTCCTGGGAAGAGGCTAGTGTAGTTTCCACTTACTCCACTGTCATCTTGGATCCCGTACGAAATATTTTAAAAAGCTTTTTTTGAAGCTGGATTTTTTTTAAGTCTTAAAATATATAACTTGTAATTGCAGTTTAATATTTTTTAAGGAAAATTGAGTAAACTTATTTTTAAAAAATTAGGCATTCTGCTTGTTGGTATACATTTTACTGTTGGAAGCCATTTAGTTTTGTAACTGCCTTGGTTCAACCAATTCTTTCCTCTGTCCTTCCCTGTCTTTTTTTTTTTTTAAGATTTTATTTATTTATTTTTAGAGAGAGGAGAAGGGAGGGAGAAAGAGAGGAAGAAAGCAATGTATGGTTGCTTCTCACATGGCCCTCACTGGGGACCTGGCCCGCAACCCAGGCATGTGCCCTGACTGGGAATCGAACTGGGACCCTTTAGTTCCTAGCCCGTGCTCAATCCACTGAGCTACACCAGCCAGCCTTCCCTGTCTTAAGAGAGGAAGTACTTGCCTGTCTCCTAGTGTAGCTGTGAAATAAGGAGATAAGTGCCTACAAACACAGTACTGTTATTTTTATTGTCCTGTTTTAGATTAAAGCTCTGCAGGAACATGATGCCTAATATATGAGAAATGCGATTCAATAGTTTTTTTTTTTTTTTTAAGATTTTATTTATTTATTTTTAGACAGAAGGGAAGGGAGGGAGAAAGAAAGGGAGAGAAACATCAATGTGTGGTTGCCTCTCACATGGCTCCCTACTGGGAACCTGGCCTGCAACCCAGGCATGTGCTCTGACTGGGAATCAAACCAGTGACCCTTTGGTTCGCAGCCCGCGCTCAATCCACTGAGCTACACCAGCCAGGGCAGAGATTCAATAGTTTTAGTATTGGTTGTGGTAAATTAACCAGACAATTTAAGAATATGCTTCAGTGACTGGTACCCAACTTTCTTTATAAAAAAACAGTGCTGATTTGTAGGGAAGGGGTTGTATATTGGGCTTTAAGGGCATCAACATATGGACTGTTATAAAGGTATGGTTACCTCTTTTTTAAAAAAATGTATTTTATTGTAGTGCATAGGTTCTTTAAAGTAAAATAAAATATGATCTCACCTTTAACCGGAACATAATCAACAAAAGCAAAAAGCAAGCAAAACTTAACCAGAGACATTGAAATTAAGAACAATCTAACAATAGCCAGGGGGGAGGGGGAGGGGACAACGGGGAGAAGGGTTTTCAGGAACCACTATAGAGGACACATGGACAGAACCAAGGATTGGGAGGGAGGCAGGGAAAAGAGGTGGGATTGGAGAGGGAGGGGAGGGGAGAGTATGCAGACAACTGTAATTGAACAACAATAAAGTAAAAATAAATAAATAAATAAATAAATAAACCAAAATCGTGTTGCCGACAAAAAATAAATAAATAAAAATAAATAAATAAAATATTTTAAAAAATAAAATTTACTAAGAAATGAAAAAATTAAAAGGACAAAATTGAAAAGTATATAGATAAAAATTTAAGATTTTATCTATAGGTCTAGGTCTAAGTTAATTTTCAACTTGATCTAAGTGGTCATTACCATGGGCCATCTGCGCCACATACCCAGGGAAAGCTACCTCACTTCATCCTTGCCTTTTTTTCTTTTGGTAAATTTGGCCACTTACCAATGCTTGTAAGCAGTGCTACTTCCCAAATTATTTGGTTCATGGCAAGTAGGTCTTCCCTTTCCACAATGTGATGTATCTTTCAGTTTTGCTACATGGCTAGCAAGTAATTAGCATATAGGTGTAGAATTTTAACAATACTTGTCAAATATATGATTGAATAAATAATTGAATGACTGAATAAGTAACTTTGACTTCCCCCAAAAAATATATATATATTTTATTGATATGTTATTACAGTTGTCTCAATCCCCCTCCCCCATGGCACCCCCGTTCCCTCCAGCAATCCCTCCCTTAGTTCATGTCCACTGGGCATGCTTATAAGTTCTTCACCTTTTCTGTGGCCTCCAATATCTCCAACATTCAGTATGGTGCAAAGTCAGAGAGCACTGCCAGGTTAGATTGCTTTTTCCAGAGGCCACCAAGACAAATTGAGCAGGTTGTATACTGCGCAAGGGTATTTGGCTAAGCAGGCAAGTGGGCAATAAATACAGTTTATGTTCTCTTGTTACCCACAAAGAGGAGATCAGCAAGCAAACCCCTGTTTTTACCACAGGGCAAATAGATCTATGTTGTAAAATGCATAAGCTTGGCAAAAGTCTTTTATAGAGTTTTATACTTTTTGATGAAACACCTGGGTTTAAGACTTTGAAGTTGGCAGGGAAAATATTTTCTGTAGTTGAGCTGATGATAGGCTTGAGGATTTACCTTTTCATAGATCTTTATAGCAGATATATAGGGTTGGGCAAAAGTAGGTGAGTACTTTTGGGTATTTGCGAGTATGCAAAAGTTTATTCTTGTATTATTATTTATTTATTGTATTATTTTCCATACGAGTACCTGTAAACCTACTTTTGCCTTACACTGTATGGTCAACTAATATTAGATAAGGGAGCCCAGAACACTCCGTGGGGAGAGGGTACTTTGGATAACCATATGCTGAGGAATGAAATTGGAACCTTATCTGATGCCGCTCACAAAAATGAACTCAAAATGGATAAAACACTTAAACATAATACCCCAAACTGTAAAACTTCTGGAAGAAACCATAGAGAAAAAACTTTTTGACACAGGTCTCAGCAGCAGTTTCTGGATGTGACGCCAGAAGCCCAAGCACCAAGAGCAAATGTGAAGAAGTGGGGCCACATCAAACTGGAAGGCTTCCGCACAGCAAAGCAAGCACTCAGCAGAATGAATGGGAGAAATATGTGCAAACTGTATATTTGATAAGGGGTTATACCAAAAAAATATATAACGAACTCATAGAAATCAACAGCAAGAACACCCAAACAGCCCAATTAAAAACTGAATAGTCCCTCTAAATATTCTGGGAAACTGAATAAACAGTTTTCCAAAGAAGACAAGCAAATGGCCAATAGGTACATGAAAAAGTGCTCAAAATCACTAATTATCAGGGAAATACAAATCAGACTTCAACAAGCTGTCAGTTCACATCTGTCACAATGGCATCATCAAGAAGATGAGATACCAAGTTCGGCAAAGGTGTGGAGAAAGGGAACCCTTGTGTACTGTTGGTGGGATGTAAATTGATACAGTCTGTGTAACAGTATGAAGTCTTCTCCAAAAATTAAAATTATAAATACTATATGATACAGCAATGCCACTCTGGGTATATAGCAAAAATAAATGAAAACAGGACACCAAACAGATACCTGCACTCACTTGTTCATTGCAGCATTATTATTAATTGAATTTATTTGAGTAACATTGATTAATAACATTATATAATTTTCAGGTGTAAAATTCCATAATACATCATTTCCATAGTGCATTGTGTACTCACTACCCGAGTTCTATCTCCTTCTGTCTCTTCATCCTCCCCCCAGCTCCATCCCTTTTCGGTAACCACCGCACTATTTTCTGGGTCTATGAGTTTGTTTTGTTTGTTGCTTTCTGTTTTATATCCCACATGTGAATGAAATCATATGGCTTTTATTCTTTTCTGTCTGATTTATTTCACTTAGTATGATACTCTCGAGATCCATCCATATTGTTGCAAATGCAATATTTCATAATTTTTTGGCTAAATAGTATTCCATTACATGTAGTATTATAATTTTCTTTACATTTTTTCTTCAGACTAAATTCTTTTTTAGCTTAATAGTGCCTTTTTTAAGTTGTTTGCTTAGTCCCTTAAAATAAAGGAAATAAAATGCAACTGATTAAAAACTTGCCCTTTTCTACCAATGCATTGCTATTGCTAGGATATTATTAGAAAAGTAATAGAAGAAGTAAGAAGTTAGAAGTAAGCTACACACATAAAACTAGAAAAAATTATTCCCACTGTTTTTTTTTTTTTTTTTTGTGGTCTTGACTAGAAAAAAAGATATTATGTTATGTGTTGGCCTTTCTCTATCCCTGCTTTCTCACACCTCACTTTACAGATCATTTTTAGGGTCAATTTTAAATGCCCCCTCTACCATTTCTTTTCTCATAACATTTTGCCCAATGGGAAAGGTTTGTCCCCAAACCTTTGTCCCATGGGGAAGGTTTGTGGTGCAAAGGAAAAATAAAATGACACTTTGTCAGCACGGCAGTGCTACCTGATTCTCTTTGAAACCAGAAATGAGCAGGCAGGCATAATTGTTGCCTGAATGAACAGCAAGTGCTGTCAAATTTCATCTTGTATTTAGACCAGAAATATTTTTAAGATCTATAGATAAAGACAAATAGTAGTATTTGGAGTGTTTTCCCGGTGCTGTTTGATTAAGCCTTCCCTTCACTTCTCATCTTTGTCCAGAAATCATTTGGTGATCTCTCAAAAAGATTTGAAATAAAGCATCGCCTTCAATGTAAAAATTTTACATGGTATCTGAACAATATTTACCCAGAAGCATATGTGCCAGACCTTAATCCTGTTATATCTGGATATGTGAGTATTTTTCTGTTCACCTTTATTTGGTATACTCCTTGCCACCAACATTTATGTGGTTCAGGGAAAATTGCTGAAATACTTTCTGGCTGTTTTCTTTTGAGATTTTACAATGTTATTATTTATACTACTTCTTGAAATAAACTGAGGAAATATATAAGCCACATCGACTTAAAAATTATAACTTGAAAATTTTTCTTTAGATTAAAAGTTTTGGTCAGCCTTTATGTCTGGATGTTGGAGAAAATAATCAAGGAGGCAAACCCTTAATTCTGTACACATGCCATGGACTCGGGGGAAACCAGGTGAGCACTGCGTTAGAAACCCTCCCTTCTCCTTAGTGCTTACAGCGCAAGTGAGTTGTCTCATCTTTCTCAGAAGTCCTAAATTCGTTTTACATTCAGGTAAATGGGTGTGTGAAGTGTTTTTAGATTAGGTTTGGAAATTTATGTTAAGATGTAGGGTGCTTTATTTTGTGTTCCTTCTGGCTATTACAACAATTTGAAGTTACTTATCCATTCAGTGGAAAGGCAAATGAGAAAATAATAGAATCATGCCTTTTGAAATAAAAAAATGAGATCTGTTATGTGGAATTTTGATACTGTGTGACTATTGGCATGGCGATTTTGCAAAATTATATTACATAAAGGCTATATTTAACTGGATTCAATAGCAAATTACATCATGTAGTCACCAAGAGAAAAGCATTTAAGTTATTTCAGTGGTCCATAGTAAATGTTCTAAAAAACAGGTATGTTCGTGATTCTCTTTGATTGATGGCATCTCTGCCTGTTACCACTTTTTGACTGTTTTTACCAATTTAGACTCAAATGTCACTATTTGACCTACTATGGGTAGAGAGCATATAAAATATTATTTCAAGTTTTTACCTTTCTTTCCTTGCATTTCACAAGTGAATTCCTGGAATGATTAGACTCTTTCTTTATTAATTCAGCAAATTCATGGAGTGACCCCTGCATGTCAGATACTCTGCTGGGTCTAAGCAATTTCAATTCTGATTCCTTCAGGAAATCTGTATTTCACAAGCAGTGGTTACAGTCAGAATGATAAGGTCTGGGGTAAAGTGTTCAGAATGCCCTGGGGGTGTGGGGAAGGGCATCTGAATTAGACTAGGTGCCCGTGCATTTCTGCGGGGAAGATGACATTAGAAAACATGTCTGGAAAGGTACACAGGAGTTAGTGAGGTGGCTAGTGGGGTGAGAATGGAATGAGAAGACTAAAGAAAGGTGTAGGAAGGAGAGGAGCTGATATTTCCCCAGCCCCAGGAGCTGTATGTATTTTGATATAGAGTCCAAGAAGTATATGGAGGATTTTCACAGTATTAAATACTGTGTCGTATTTTAACAGGATGGGGCTTTGATGATGTCAGTGTTTAGAAGAAAGGGTCAGTTTATCTCCTGGTCCATGTTCTTCCATGTTTTTTCCTGTCCGTTAGCCTCATCGTAATCATTTCCAATCCTTACTCATCCAAACCAATCAGTCCACTAAGGACAGATGATTCAGGCAGAGCTAGTGAACAAAATGTATTGCTGAATGGTTAATGTGTAATTCTGAAATGGGATGGAGATACACACACATGGGTGTGTCTGTGTGTGTATGCATATATATGTATGTATATATATGTATGTATGCATATTTTAAAACTTTCCTTTCTGTCTATATATTAGAAGGAAACTGATTTATACATAATTGAATTCTTTTGGAAATAACACTGGACTATGCTAATAAATGTTAGGTTTTGAGTAATGAGAAATATTGTCTCAGTAGTAAAAATCTTATCACTAAATGTAAAGATATAAATTTCTCTCAGGCTTTCTCTAGCATTACATTTATTTTTATCATAAAAGTTGAAGATACATTTACACATTGCTTTATCTTTTTTTTTTTTTAAGATTTTATTTATTTATTTTTAGAGAGAGGAGAAGGGAGGGAGAAAGAGCAATGTATGGTTGCCTCTCACATGGCCCTCACTGGGGACCTGGCCTGCAACCCAGGCATGCGCCCCGGCGGGGAATCAAACTGGGACCTTTTGGGACCCCACGCTCAATCCACTGAGCTACACCAGCCAGGCACATTGCTTTATCTTTTCCCATTGTTCTTATCATTGCCATAAAGATGTTTTTACAGTTTTGTCTCTGGAGAAATAATTCACCTATTCTCCTAACAAATATTTGTATAGAGTATATTATAACTTGCACTGTTATAGTACTGAAAAAGACAAAGTCCCTGATCTGGTGCATCTAGAAGGAAAGGAAAAAAGTAACTATGTAAGTTTGGGTATGAAGAAATACGAAGCAGGTTAGGGGGAAAATGTGTCTGTGTGTTGGGGGGTAATTTTCAAGGTTCAGGAAGACCTGTCTGAGAAGGTAACCCTTAGAGTGAAGGCCTGAAGGAGTTGGGAGAGGAATCCGGGAGAGCATCCTGGCAAAGGGAGTGCAAGGCCAGAGGCCCAGGGGCAGGGACACAGAGCATGCAAATCCAGTGTGACTGGAGCAGAGTGGCCCAGGAAGAGAACAGTGGGAAATGAGGTCAGCGACACCAGTAAGGGTCCTGGCCCTGTAGGCCTCGTTAAAGAACTTGGATTTATTTCTGTGACAGAAGCCCTCTGAGGGTTTTGAGCAAGAGAATAATAATTTCTGGTTCATATTTAAAAAGATAACTCTGGCTTCTATCACCTTAACACAGCCATCAATTTTATTTTGGTTTATTTCCTTTAAATTTATTTTCAATCAAGCCTTGCATTTAAACTACTTTGTGAATTTTAGTTTTGAGTGCTAAACATTTTTGAGGTATTATTTAACTTAACCAGTTCCTCATGCTCTTTTCTACTGTTTTGACCAGATAATGATATTTTTTATAACATTAACCTTCATTGTAACCGTATTTGTATATGCCAAATAAAAACAGTTTGATAATGTGACTAAATTGACAAAGAAACGGTGCACTGCAGTCTAAGTCATTATGGCTTTTTAACACAATGTTTTCCTTTTTTTCACTTCTAAGTTATAAGTTTAGTCAATGTTCTCACTAGCTAATAATGTACTCTTTTTGTTTTACCTAAATATCTTCAATAATTTTATGTTCCTTATCCTTTTTAATGATTTTTTAAAAAATAATGAGTAAAGTAAAATACAAGACGGCCTTTCTTACCATCTTTGAATCATAAAGATTTATTTTTCTTAAAAATGTGTAGCCAGAGTGCTGTTTTCATGACCTAAACGCCTTTTCTTTCAATATTTCCATCTGAAGAACGGTCAGTTATAAAAATGGCTGACATCATATTTGTGGAAGCAGGTAAATTAAGCATGAGACTAAGACCAAGGGAACCTAAGATTGATTCAGCTAGTGTTTGTCGACTGTGGTGTCTACTGTGATACACATAATGAGCTTCGAACAGTCTCTGCCTAGGACATAATAAAGGCTCAATAAATATTAGTGCTAAGACTAATTGTTTTATTACTGAAAATCAATTATATTCAGTTATTTAACTCTGATATGTCAACATTATGAAATCTTTGGTTTGTGGTGAATGTTATTACCAGTTACACTGCCTGACGTTGGTCTGTGGTGAAGCCAGCTAGCTGCACGCACCATTCCTGTAAAGTGCAGTAAAAGTTATCCCTGATGGACTATGGGAGCCCTGGAAAGGGTGTAATTTTTAGCATTAGGACAAATTCAGGGAAAACTAAAAGAGGAAGATAATATTTGAATTGGCCCTTTGAAGAATAAAAAGTAGCTAGACAGAGAAGGATCCGGAAGGATATTCCAGGCAGAACACAGTAAAGCGAAGTCTCAGAGTTACAGGTACACACGTTCTGCGTGGTAGAATTGTGCGAAAGGAGCATAGGCTGTAGTTGGGGCAATGGTTAACAAAAGATTGAAAATGGAAGTTTCCTGTACCAATTAAGGAGTGTGGACTCAATCTTAGTAACAGAGTGACTCACTTTATCAGGGGATGTCAGGGATCAAATGAATGTCATAAAAGATGAACAGCGAATTGAAGCAGAGTGAGTTTCCCTTTACTCAGGCGGCAGAGAGGGTTGAAGTATAGGAGCAGAAATGGGAGATAACTGGAGGTGTCGCAATAGAGACTTAGAGTTCTGGCACAACAGAAGTGAGGGTGTGGAAGTAAGGATGGGTGGGATGGTTACATCTGAGAGGAAAATTCAGTAGGACTAAGGGACTAATTAATTGAACATATGGGGAGAAAGAAGCATCAATAATAGCAGTAATAGCTTAAATATATTGAATGCCTACCTTGAACCAGTTATTGTTGTGATCTGCATGTATTCACACGATTCTCTTTATAACCTGGCAGGGGTGTCCAGCCTGCAGGTGGCGGGCCACATACAGCTCAGGATGGCTATGAATGTGGCTCTACACAAAATCGTAAATTTACTTAAAATTTTTTTCTTTTTTTTTTTGCTCATCAGTATTTATTAGTGTTTCTGTATTTAATGTGTGGCCCAAGACAGTTCTTCCAGTGTGGCCCAGGGATGCTAAAAGGTTGGACACCCCCGCAAGGAGTAGGAGCGGTTAAATTAGCCATTTTACAGGCAAGGAAACTGAGGCATGGAGATTACCCCCCTCTTTTTTTTAATCCTCACCTGAGGATGTGTTTATTGATTTTAGAGAGAGAGGAGGGGAGAGAGAGAGAAACATTGATCGGTTGCCTCCCATACGCACCCCCACCGGGGATTGAACCCGCAACCTAGGTATGTGCCCTGACCAGGAATTGAACCCGTAATCTATGGGATGACACTCCAACCACCTGAACCACCCAGCCAGGGCAAGATTACTCCTTTTAAATGTTCCTATTTAAATAAAAATGCCAGGAGTTGAGATGAATAAGAGAGAAGGAACATTTGTGGAGAAGAGGAGACAGTTACTATGCTTGCTAGAGCTTTCCAGGCCCTTTTCTATGGAGTACCTGTCCCAGCCTCTATCCTACCTAACTTGTAATTTCTGATATGGGAAGATAATAACTTCTTAATTAAGTATCTATCTGTTGGTAATAGGCTGGAAAAGGTTTATAGTATCTTCTATCATAAAAACTCAGCTTATGTTTTGATACCAATTTTTACTATATTATTTTGTCAAAGTAGACATGACTGCATTATTCACTAAGTTGCCGACTGTTTTTGTACTGGACTGTTATTTTGCACCTGAACATATGTGGTGCTTTTGTCAGTAACAGCACTCTTTCTTTCACAGTACTTTGAGTATTCTGCTCAACATGAAATTCGACATAACATTCAGAAGGAATTATGTCTCCATGCTGCTCAAGGTCTTGTTCAACTGAATGCATGTACCTACAAAGGTCACAAGACAGTTGCCATTGGAGAGCAGATATGGGAGATCCAAAAGGTACCTCAGTGCAATGAATTCACCCCTTTATATAATTACTATTTGAACAGCTCTAATTGCTTACCCTGGAAAAGGCATGAAACACTTTTTATTAATGTTATTCATCAGAATTTCTCAGCTTTTGTTAACTTTGTTATTGTTTGTCTATCCATGTGATAAAAGAGCATATACCTATGAACTAAATCCTCTTAGAAACAAAGTAATTGGAAAGTTGCTTAGTTAAAGCATGGTTTATGCAGATCAACGCTTCCATGAATTATTAATAATTGTTGCCCGTATTTGTCTTTTTACGTTTCTTATAATGCTTCTTGAAGTAGACATTTCTTTCTTGGCAGAGAGAAAAGAAAATCATTATTCTTTTCTTACCTGAAGTGCTTAACTTTTCCCTCCCCTGTTTTAGTGCTTTTCTTACCTGAAGTGCTTAACTTTTCCCTCCCCTGTTTTAGTGCTTTTGTGAACCTAGAACTGAGAGAATATATAAAAGTTCTTTCTCTTTTTAAAAACATATTTTAAGACTTAGCTGGAACCGAGTAATTCTTACCTGAAAGTTGTTTTGTACAATGCAAGAACACTATAAAACTGACTTTTATGACTTCACTTTTTAAAAGTTTGTCACTTTTGGATGCATGGGTGTGTGTGTGTGTGTGTACACACACGTATATATATACATATAAAGATGGAATGTTGTTTAAAAATTGTATTGAGACCTTGCTCTGTATAGCTTTCTTCATTTATGTAATACCATATGTGGTAGAATAAATGGAGCTGTTTACACCAGAAACGTACAAGATTTTAACAGATATAGTTGATCTTAGAAAGATAACCTATTAAGGATGGTATATATTTGGTATATAGGTCTCCCTTTAGCTTCAATGAGACCATAAAGTAATTTTTATATTTATCAGTTAACTATGAGTTTTGAAACTTAATGTCTGTTGTCTTTCCTTTTATTCTAGGATCAACTTCTATATAATCCATTCTTAAAAATGTGCCTTTCAGCAAATGGAGAGCATCCAAGCTTGGTGTCATGCAATCCATCAGATCCACTCCAAAAATGGATTTTTAGCCAAAATGATTAAGTGTTCCTTAAAATTAAGGAGTTGAAAAAGGAGATATTTTTTCTCATAAAACTGTGACTAGGCATACACTGTAGTTTTGAAAATTATGCAAAAGCAGCTAATTGTAACTTATTCCAAGTGCATTTTTATTTATATCTTACAATGTCTCTGTAGCATCACTACAGAAATCCCTTGTCTCCGTTTCAAAGCACAGTGATTAATAATACCAAAGACTATTTTGAGATCTCCAGATGTAGAGAAAGAGATGTTTACAGTATGATGAAAATAATTTTCCAAGTAAAGTGCTGTTTATGTGTTTTGTACACTCGAGGATATGCATGGGTACATTCACACACTCACAACTTAAAATATTATTTCTAGTTTTGGGGGGGAAGGGAGAAAGATTTGATACTGTATTTTTTTAACTACATAAAAATGGATCAATGAAGGTCAAACATTGGCTTTTGTATACAAACCAGGAAATTTTTATAAATCTAAAAATTTATTACGTGAAAATGCAGGTAAACTTTTTTGCCTTTTCTTTACCTATTTGTCAACATGGAATTAAATGAATAGATAAAAGACTATTTTTAACACTTTAATTTCTTGGCAAATTTTAGACTCTTTTAGTCTGAAGCCCACTTGACTTGAAGCACTTAGGTCTTTCTTAAAAGGCTTTTCTTACGTGACAATACTGTGTTTTCTCAAAGAAATTTAAAATATGTTATAACTTACTATCTGTTGAAAAGATGTGTTTTTCCTTTCTGCTAGTCTTTTTTTCTTACCAAAATTTATTAATCTTGAATGTTTGTGAAATTGAATTTTAAATGCAGACTACTTGACTCATTTAAAGCTAAATTTTATTTGTTACTGATTTAATTCAATTTGTTACTGTTCAATTAATAGATTGTCTTTGTAATGATGTTTACTTTTACCAAAAAAACCTTATTTCTCTCTATGTGGAAAACACAATAAAACAAATCCTTACAATTGTAATCATTGGATTTAAGTATTTTTCTCTTTTGGATAAAATATATCATTGATAAAAGGCAGGGAAAACATGTATCCTGAATTTCTAAGCATTTATTGTAGAGCCATCAGATATTTCTTAGGGATAATTCAAACATTTGATACCATGGCAAAAAAAAAAAAAAAAAAAATGGGGAATGGAGAAGATTCCACGTTAGATGTTTAGAAAATTTTCTACTAATTTCTGATAACTTTCCTTGAACATCTGAAGGTGTACATTTTTTAAAAAACTGTGATGTTTATTTAAGGGATTTAGCCCTTTTTTTCTTTTTGGCCATTTCATATATAGATCTCTTGTATCCTTATTTAATAAGTAAGATATGTTTGCCTTCATATTTTAAACCCAGCAGAATTCAGGTGTCCAAAGAAAATGTTTAAATTATTGGTCCCATCTTATTATTTGTAACTTTGAAGTTGCATTTTTAAAGCCCTGCATTCTTTAATTTACTACAATGCCAACTTTTATTTCAATTCAATTACCATTTATTGTGTGTCTAACTTTGTGACAAGTTACGGTCGTCAGAGTAAGACATTGCCTTTGAGCTTAGGCCTTACAGAGAAGAAAGACAGACAAATAATTTTGAAATAGTATAATGAGTGACATCATGATGTTATATTTTATGATGCAGATGACTGCTCATTATTCATATTTGATATTTCTTTAATAAGGAAAGACATTTCTTTATTTCTATAGCATACTAATATGCACTGTGAAATATACACTAGTATCCACTTACATGTACAACTTCTGTGTCTCAGTTTGTTACTCTTTTTTTTTTTTTAATATTTTATTTATTTATTTTTAGAGAGAAAGGAAGGGAGGGAGACGGAGAGGGAGAGAAACAGCAATGTATGGTTGCCTCTCACATGGCCCTCACAGGGACCTGGCCTGCAACCCAGGCATGTGCCCTGACTGGGAATCGAACCGGGACCCTTTGGTTCCCAGCCCGCGCTCAATCCGCTGAGCTACACCAGCCAGGGCTCAGTTTGTTACTCTTGAGCAGTGATTTGGAACCAGTGTGCCACAAGAATTTTTAAAACATCCAGTACCTGACTATTTAATTGGGGCACTGACCTCTTTTCCCTGAGGTTGTCAAATAAAAAAAAAAGAAAATGGCAGCACAACAATAGCCATCTGGTGTGAATGAATCAAAATTAAACCTATTTTTGTCAGATCAGCAAAAAATATATTTTTTGATATGCCACAGAATTTTAGTAATCCATTTATGTGTACCATGAGATGAAAAAGGTTGAAAATTGCTGGTCTAGAGTGAATATCCAGGAGGAATATTGCTTTGAGAATGTATTATATCTCATAATAAAAAACAAAGTAAAACAAATTCTCAGATATTTTATAAATGAACATAAGTAAAACATACGGAAAAAAAAACCCTGAGTGTCCTCTGTGTATTAGTCACATGTTGTCATGTCAAGAGCCTACCAAAATCTGTTTAGATTAGTTAGGTTGACTATACTGTGGCTGTGTCAAACGCATTCAAAGGGACAGTTCTTCTTACTTGACTTAGGAGGCTTAGACTGTTGCTCAAGTGTCTAAAGGGATTTGTGTTTCGGGTTGGGTAGTATCTTTTAAATGTCTGAGTTTTGAAACAGTGTTGAGAGGAAGTTATTTATGAAGCCTGGCTGACACCCACTTGAGATATTTGAATGTACTCAAGTGTGAAATTGTGGAACTCTTGCTCAGTTTGAAACTACCATGGCAAATGCTGCAAAAGACCTGACATGGCTTTTTTCTAGAGGACCAGATCCCAAGAACTCTAGATTGGTAACCTATACGGCCAAACCTGCTGGGTAAACCTGCTGGGTAGGCTCGTGGAAAACTGGCGTGTGACCACGCGATTTAACTAGGTACTATGTAATTCATACAAATATAAGAGCAAAAGGTAGGGGAACTGCTACTTCTGAGAAAACAAGGTTGAATGCTTTGGGAAAACTAGAAAAACATTAAATTATTTGTTAAATGTGGCCAAGTTATATGGGGATGAGGATCCTAAAAGAGAGGGAAAGCAAAACAGAAAAAATCTAGGAAGATTCTGTGCTCAAATTGCTTCACAACAGACTTTAAAGAAAGCAAAGCAAAGTATTTTTAGATGATGCATTTTTAGTGTGGCTTGTGTAGGAAAGACGTCGCACAATTCCCATAAGCCAATTCATACTCAGATAAAAGGCCCTACAGTGGAATAATTGTGAAGGGATTACAATACATACAAATGTAGGAATGTGTGTGTGTGTGTGTGTGTGTATTTTAAGTTAAAACTGTTTTATCTGTATCTCCATTTTTATGATGTTTTATTGTAAATACCCTTTTTAAATCATCATTTAACTGTGAGCCCAATTGTGTTAAAGAGGAGTTTTATCCCCCACACATAGAGTCAGTGTTGCTCGCTAATCTTCAGCTCCAGTTTTCAGCAACATTTAGGAGACACCCTTTTGTTTCTGTGATCATAGTAGACATCAGAAGCTAACGACAGACAAAATGGCTTCTGTCTTCAAGAATTTTACAGTCTGAACTATGTGCTCATCAGTGAAGTATCATAATGACACTGTTTTGAAGAGAAACCGTCCACGATGGAGTCAGCACCTTCAGCCTCTGGTGAGTCCATTGCCAGGAGATAGAGGAGAAAACAGAGGAGCCCCGTAACTATAGTAAAGCTTCTCAGACTTTGTCGTGCACACCTGGGGAATCTTATTAAAATGCACGTTCTGATTTATTAAATCTGGGGTGGAATCAATGATTCTATATTTCTAATAAGTTCTTAGATGATGCCAAGATTCCTGGTCCTGGAGCAACACTTTGAGTAGAAAGACTGCCTATAGAACCAACGGGCTCTTTGAGACTACATGACAATTTCCATCATGCTTCACATCTCTGATGACTTCTGGAACCGCTAGTCAGTATTTTCTATTGTCCGTTATAGAACAATATTATGGTTCCCTGGTAACTCCTACATCCTTTGTATATTCCTAATTTGGTGAATTCCTCTACCCTACCCCCACTCACCTACTCTGCCAGCTTCTACTCCTGTTCTTGATCAGAAAATTTCCTTGTATCAGTAATCTAGTCTCTGAAAGTCCTGTTCGTCATCTTGTTTTAACTGAAACTAGACATCTATGGATACCCCTTTTCATTCCACTGAGGGTTACTGTTTTTGTTCCCTAGCATTCCACTTGCACTATAAGGTGAGGATTTGGAGTATGTGTGTTCATCGAAAATGCCTCATGAAGTCCATGCCATGTACATTCATTATCCTCCATCCCTTCTTGCTGCTATCTGCTATAAAGCTATAGATAATTTCTTTTAATTAATTCCCTTTATTCATTGAATGTTTTAGTTCCTCTTTGGCTTTCTTTCTTTATACTCCTACCTCAGTCATCTTCATGTGTGACTTCAACATCCATGCAGATGACTCCAGCATCCTGGGGTGTCATTACTTGACCACTACATTTTCTTCCCTCAGCCATAGACTTGCTTGTCATCACTAGTAACCATCTCTTGTCAGCCAGTGTAATCGCTCAAACTTCCTACCATCTCCTGTCCTTCTAGCTCATTAATACTAGCTATTCCTCTTAAGAAAATAAAAAAATAAATAAATACATTTTCCCCACCTCTTTGAGACCTCCAAACAATTTATCTGGTTCCTTATTCAATATCTCCTTTAGTCCACACTTGTCTCCTGATCCAGAATGGTTTCAATATTCCATCATTATAATAATTGTCTACCACTCTCAATTTGCCTGTCTTTTTCTCTATCATGCTTACCTGAAAATCTGCAGACCCTGAATAAACCAAAATATTTGAAGAATGTTTGTGTTCTCTACCCCTGTCCCCAAACAGTTGTCCTGGATGACATCTTCATTGTGCTTCTGGAATCATCTTTTTATTCCCCCTCCCCTGCACCCATGTTGAGTCTTCAGTCTTGTGGATTCTAGGTCTTGCCTTTTCTTGGTTTACTTTCTATTTTTGGAGTACACCATGAAATAACTTTTGGGGAAAGGGTTCAGGATTTATACAACTTTTGAGACTTATATCTAAAAATACCTTTCTTCTATTCTACAGTGAATAGGTTAGCTGAGTATAGATTTCTTAGTTGGAAATCATTTTTATTAGTATTTTGGAGATGTCATTCTGTTTTCTTCTAAATTCCAGTGTTGAAGAGTTCAATGCAAAATTCTTGATCTTTTGTTAGTAGTCATACTTTTTTCCTCTCTGAAAACATAAATCTGTTTACCCCAGTGTTCTGAAGCTTCACAGTATTATTACTGAATATTTTGCTGTGTTGTGAATACATGTCTTTCAATTCTGAGAAATTTTCCAAATATTTATTTATTTTATTTCATATTCTCAGTTTCTTCCTAGCATTGATATTGGGTCAGATCCCTAATATATTCCTGCTCAAATATATTTGGAAGGGCACTTTTCTAACCTACATTCTACCTCTTTGCCTATCCTATTTTCTAGTTTTTTTTTTAATATTTTATTTATTTTCAGAGAGAGGTAAAGGAAAGAGAAAGAGAGGGAGAGAAACATCAGTGTGTGGTTGCCTCCTGCACGCCCCCCGCTGGGGTCCTGGCCTGCAACCCAGGCATGTGCCCTGACTGGGAATCGAACCATGGCCCTTTGGTTCGCAGGCCCGCCCTCAATCCACTGAGCCACACCAGCCAGGGCCTCTAGGAGATGTCCTTCTAAGAGGCATTATATGATGTATTTTTCTAAGACTTCTTTTGAGGTTTTAAAAAATTTCTGTCATTTATAATTTCCAAGAGCACATTCACTGAATGCTTCTTGTATACCATTCTGTTAATTTATGAGTGCAATATTTCTTTTATCTTTTTAAGGATATTAATGGTAGTTTTAAATTAAGCTTTCATCTACTTGTATAGACTTCTATTCGTTTTGCTCTGCATTTCATAATGGATACTTTCCTCTCTAATGCCTGGTGAATCTTAATTGTCTTCAACAGAGGAGCACTGAATGCTTATCGGAGAGCTGTAGTGTGGGGAGGGCTTGTTGACTGTGGTCTTTCCTGTGGGGTGACCTGATTGGAGCCCTTGTACTGGGACACAAAATGACTGCTTAGATCCCTGGAGAACAATCTTCTAGTCACCTTCTTTGAGGGTGTCGACCTCATTGCTATTGGGAGAAAAGGGCTGGGGATGTGTTTTCAGTGAAAGACTCCTGTCTTCTACCGTTGTTGATGTTCCCTGGTCTAGAAACCCTCTCTGTTTTACCCTCCCCAGTGAGCGAATCTCTACGCACCTTGGGTGTGAGAGGGGATCGAGGGGTCTGTTGGGTAAACAGATTTTTAGCCAGTCCTCTTCTTCTAACTCCATTTTCTCCCTCGATCCAGAGGCACCTAGTACCACCATTGTTGATCCTTCCAGTGGCTGTGCAGTGCGAAATGGATTAACTGCTCTGCTTCCTTCACTGTTAGATTTGGATTAACCTTCCTCCATTTTGGAATTTTTCCAAATTCCAAAGTTTTGCCATTGAATTTCTTCTACTCTTTCTCCATATGGATTTATGAATTTTCCTCTATACTTTTACTGTCATTCACGTGGGATTTTGGAAGGGACAAGGAGAAAATGAGGGCAGAATCTGGTATTCTTAATGGAAAACCTCCATTCATTCTTGAGTGACTTCCAGTCTATCTCTGTCACTAACAACTTCCAAGTTGCCAAACCTAGCATCCCTTTATCTGTCCTCTGATATCTAAGTTCTGCAGCATTTGAAATAATTGACTGCAACCTTATTTACGTTTTTTGAAGCTTTCTCCTCTCTGTGCTTCTATGACATCACAGGCGTCTATCTCTAGTCCCACTGCTCTCCTCCAAACTATCTTATCTCACATGGACTAAAATGATCTCTTAACTATCCTGATTTTTTTAGTCACTTCTCTAGATGATTTTTTTTTTAAGATTTTATTTATTTATTTTTTAGAGGAGAAGGGAGAGAGAAAGAGCAATGTATGGTTGCCTCTCACATGGCCCTCACTGGGGACCTGGCCTGCAACCCAGGCATGTGCCCCGACTGGGAATCGAACCGGGACCCTCTGGTTCCCAGCCTGCGCTCAATCCACTGAGCTACACCAGCCGGGCCTCTAGATGATTTTTTACAGCAACTAAAGTTAGATTTATAAATAAAAAAATCACATTACTCCCTTGCTTTTGTCATCTTCCATAGGCTTCTGGTTGTTTTTAGAATAAAATCCATGCCCCTGGCGATAGCCCAGGAGACCCTCAGTGACCCAGTCTTTGTCTTTTGTCTCTGGCTTACTCTGCTTATCTCTATGTGTCTCGTGTCCAGATTGCTCTTGCTTCAGAGCCTGTGTTTTCCTTGTCTGGATGCGCTTCACAACCTGACACGTGTTTCAGGTCTCAGCTCCAATAACATTCCCAGAAGAGACCGCCCTTTGCAAAGTAACTCAGTACTACATCACTCTCTATTTCCTGTATTACATTTACCTGAAGGTATTATTTTAAGTGTGAAATTGTCTTTGCCTCCACTAAAATGACAGCTTCAAAAGGGCAAGGTAAGAAACAGTGAAATCCATGTCACATTACAATCTCAGTAACTCAGTCCCTCTACATAAAACAACTCTGTTTTTATCAAGAATACTTATATTAAACACAGAATGAGTGCCAATTGGGAAGGACTATGGGCATAGGAATGAAGAATAAAGTAGCAAAACAAAAAACAAACAAACAAACAAAAAACAGAAAAGAAGGATTTTCCTTAGACTGAAGCAAATAGATCCAACAGATCCAAATTTTAAAAAATTTGATAGGAAACATTATCCTATCATTACATTACGATAGATTATTACATTATTTCTATATATTATTTCTTCAAAAGATATTTTAGAAAATAGATTTAAAAATCCTTTAGTATAAAAATAATGGAAAAAGAATACTAATTCACACAGCAAAAGCAAATCTATGAAACTCATTACCTAAAGAATTTTTTAAGCCCTGGCTGGTGTGGATCAGTGGATTGAGTGCCGGCCTGAGAACTGAAAGGTTGCAAGTTTGATTCCCAGTCAGGTTATACCCCTGGGTTGCAGGCCAGGTACCCAGTTGGGGGCATGTAAGAGGCAACCTATCAATGTATCTCTCGTACATTGATGTGTCTCTCCCCCTCTACCTGGTAACCCTCTTCCCTCCAGCAATCCCCCCTCTTAGTTCATGTCCATGGATTGTGCATATAAGTTCTTTATTTCCTATACTATTTATTTTCTACTTTATTTCCTATACTAATAGTACACGCTTCTCAATTTCCTATACTATTCTTAACATTCCCCTATTTTGTACCTACCAATTATGCTTCTTAATCCCTGTATATTTACCTCATTCTCCCCCTTCCCCCTCCCCACTGATAACCCTCCAAATGATCTCCATGTCTATGATTCTGTTACTGTTCTAGTTGTTTGCTTTGTTTTTGTTTTTTTTGGTTCAGTTGTTGATAGTTGTGAGTTTGTTGTCATTCATAGTTTTGATCTTCTTCTTCTTAAATAAGTTCCTTTAACATTTCATATAATATCTTGGTAATGATGAACTCCTTTAGCTTTACCTTGTCTCAGAAACAGTTTATCTTCCCTTCCATTCTAAATGAGAGCTTTGCTGGATAAAGTAATCTAGGTTGTAGGTCCTTGCTTTTTATCACTTTGAATACTTCTTGCCTGCAAATTTTCTTTTCAGAAATCAGCTGATAGTCTTATGGGAACTCCTTTGTAGGTAACTCTCTCCTTATCTCTTGCTGCTTTTACAATTCTTTCTTTATCTTTACCCTCTGGTAATTTAATCACAGTGTGTCTTGGTGTGGTCCTCTTTGGGTTCAATTTGTTTGGGGCTTGCTGTGCTTCCTGGAATTGTATGTCTATTTCCTTTGCCAAATTTGGGAAGCTTTCTTTCATTAATTTTTCGAATAAGTTTTCTGTTTCTTGCTTTTTTTCTTCCCCTTCTGGCATGCCTATGATTTGGATGTTGACACTTTTGGAGGTGTCCCAGAGCCTTCATGTTCTCTCCTCATTATTTTTTGAACTCTTGTTTCTTTATTTTGTTCTGGTTGACTGTTTATTTCTTCCTTATATTCCAAATCATTGATTTGAACCCCAGCTTCCTTCCCTTCATTGTTGATTCTCTGTGGATTTTTCTTTATTTCGCTTAGTGTAGCCCTCATTTCTTCCATTATGCTTTTGCCATATTCAGTGAGTTCTCTGAGCATCCTTATAACCAGTGTTTTGAATTCTGCATCTGATAGGTTGGCTCTCTCTGTTTCATTTAGTTCTTTTTCTGGCATTTTGTTCTGTTCTTTCATTTGAGCCATATTTCTTTGTCTCCTCAATTTGGCAGCTTCCCTGTCTTTGTTTCCTTGTATTAAGTAGAGCTGCTTTGACTCCTTGTCTTAGCACGACTGTTAAGTTGTATGGGGCACAGCCTTAGGTATTCACCAGGGTCAGGAAACCTGCTTCACTGCTTTGTAGCTCTGTATGTGGGGGAGGGTTTGGAGAGAAGACAATGCCACTGCCTGGCTGGTGGAGGCTGTCTCCACACTTGCCCTGTTTCCAGTCACTTCACCCACTTCCTGTATGTGACTGGTGCCCTTCTAGCTGTTGCATGGTGGTGGTTCTAGGACCGTGCTGGCCCTTTAAACAGACTCTGCTGAGAGATCAACAATTTCTTTCACCTCCCCAACCCCCACTTTTTTTACAGCTAGAAGGTGTAGGACTTTATTTTCCCAGTACTGGAATATGAACCCTAGGCTGTGCAGTCTGGCCTGGGGCTGGGATGGCTTGCTCCCCAGGTGTTCCTCCCAGTTATTATCCACCACATATGAACGTGGGACTGCCCTTTCCTCAAGCTGCCACCACCACCACTGCCGCTTTGCCACTTCACAGCTGATGCACTGCTTCCTCTCTGCTCCAGTTCCCTGTCTCCGCCCCTCCTACCTGTCTGGATGAATGTGGCTTCTTTAAATCCTTGGTTGTTGGACTTCCATACAGTTCGATTTCCTGGCAGTTCTGGGTGGTTTTCTTTTTTTGTGTTTTGAGGTTAGTTGTGATCCTTCTTATGGTTGTTCAAGGAGTGAAGTGTGTCCAACTACATCTCCATTTTGACTGTAAGTCTCATTACCTAAAGAATTTATGTAGTGGAAATTTTGAGTGTATACAAAGTAGACTCAGGGAATAGGATGGCTGATTAATTCACAATTGATAAGGAAAGGGAGGATGTTTAACATGTTCCCAAACTTTTTGAGTGACAGAAGATGATGGCATGTCCCCAAACATATCCCTTGAGCACAACATCAATCACAACAGAATACTTTCTTGGATGTTAGCTAAGAGAGTATTTGTTTCCACAGTACATTTCACAGAAAGACACTCTCCCTCATAATACCAATATAACCACCCAAAACCAGGTAATCAATATCGATACAAACTCCTGTCCAATTTATACCAAAGACCTCATTCAAATATCCCTAACTGTTCCAATATCTCTTTTTCTTTTCTGGTCCAGGACCTAATTTAGGATTATGCATCACATTTATTTCTCATATTTCTTAGTTTTCTTTTAATTTGGAGCAGCTTCAGAGTCTTTCCCTGACTTTCGAGTAGCTTACAGTTTTAGAGTGTAAAGGATGTCAATCAACCTAGGGCCGTGTGATATTTCCTTATGTCCAGACTCATGCCACTCATTCTTATCAGAAAAAAAGCACAGAAATGATATTGTACTCATAGTATTCATCAAGAGTCTTTCCTTGTTATTCCTTCCTATTATTAGATATATTAACCTTGATAATGTGTTCAAGTTGGTGCCTGGCAGATTCCTGAGCCACAAGGCCACCAGTTTCCCCTTTGTAGGTGGTATTTTGTGAAGAGGTACTCCGAGAGTATGCAAACATATGATTCTTCATCAAACTGCTACTCAGCAGCTATAGCATCAACTGATGTCTCCTACCTGATTCAACTCTCATTCTGACATGGCCATCATTCTTTCTATATTAATTTGTTGGCATTATACTGCAAGAAAAAGCTTTTCCTTCTTGTTTATTTATTTACTCATCCATTTATTCAGATGTTCATCTATTTGTTTATTCAGGCCTGATGGATTTCTACTTCATCCAGTAGGTTATAATCTAGTTGTATTGTTGTTTGTTTCTGATCCTTCAATCATCTCAGAACTGGACATTTAAGCCTTTTAAAGCTGATTCCTTTAATTTTTTCTTAGCATGTTCCCATAATTCTTTGAGCATTTTTGTACTCTCTGACTCATTTTGTACTTTTCCTGTCCCAGCCTTGGAATCGAGTATTTCTTCATGAAACTTGGCTTCTTTTTTGGAGACATTTAGAAATGAAGATTTGGGTGCTCCACGTGCATGTGGTTGCAAGGGTGTCATTTCTTCTAGACCCTGTTGGCAGACAGACATGTGTTTATATATATCTATATCATATGCTATCTAATTATATATCTGTACACACACATTTTTATCTATTGCTGGATCTCTCTCTCTCCCTGCCCCCTCAATTGCAACCCCATACTGTAACCTCTCTAACAATAAGAAACCTGGTTCCCATTATCTTCAATCTATTTACTCATTTGCTCAGTCCTTATATGAAAGTATTTTCCTGACTACTCCATCAGGCTTCTTGACCCCTGGTCTCCCCATCTGCTCCTCATTCCCTAGCAGTGCCCTTTCCTCTTGTCTTTCCAACCTCCTTGGCCCCCAACCACCTCCAAGGGATGGGGAGGAAAAAAGGAGAGAAGAGAGGAAGAGAAAAAGAGGAAACAACTTTTTATTTTTTTTATTTCATTTTATTTTTTTAAAGATTGTATTTATTTATTTTTAGAGAGAGGGGAAGGGAGGAAGAAAGAGAGGGATAGAAACAGCAATATATGGTTGCCTCTCACATGGCCCTCACTGGGGACCTGGCCTGCAACCCAGGCATGTGCCCTGACTGGGGATCGAACCGGGACCCTTTGGTTCCCAGCCCGCGCTCAATCCACTGAGCTACACCAGTCAGGGCACTTTTTATTTTTTAAAAAAACACTTAAAACAGAAAAAAAATTAGAACTAAGCTAGACCACTTGTGTTTTTGAGCAAAATTCATCAGTTTCACTGCAGTTGAGAATAGAAGAAATGTAGTGAACACACTTTAAAAGGCATAGATCATAAGGGGCATTTTGATAACTTTGTAAAGATTCTGTACATAAATAATTGGAAAAGCATTTGCAACATGCATATCTGTTTTCCATTGTTGCTATAACAAGTTACCACAGAGGTGGTGGCTCTAAAGAGCACAAATTTATTACCTTGCAGTTCAGGAAGTCAGAAGTCCCAAATGAGTCTGTCTGGGCAAAACTTAAGCATTCGGCAATGCTGTGTTCCTTTCGGAAGCTCTGAGGGAGAATCTATTTCCTTGCCCTTTCCAGCCTCTTGAGGCCACCCACATTCCTCGGTCTGTGGCCCCATTCCTCCATCACTAAAGTCAGCAGCATCTTCAGATCTCTCTCTGACCCTGATTCCTCCCCCGTCCCTCTTTTCCACTTCTAAGAACCCTTATAATTACATTGAGTCTACTGGATAATCCAGGATCATCTCCCTGTTTCAAGGTCAGTTAATAAGCAACCTCAGTTCCGTCTGCAACCTTAATTTTTATTTCCTGTAAAAAAACACATTCAGAGGTTCTTGGGACTAGGCTATGAACATTTTTGAGAGGACATTATTCTACCTACCAGAATATAGAACACAAAAAGGTTGACATCTTTAACTATATAACTAACTCTTAGAAATCAGTAAGAATAATAACACTAACAGAAGTATAAGCAAAAAATATTCTCAAGTAATTAATACAAGAAAAAGTAGAAATGGCTCAAAACTTAAAAGGCTCTCTTACACTGGTAGTTAAAGAAATACAAATTAGAGAAAATATAGAAGACAGGTTTTTACTAATCAAGTTGGCAGCAATTTTTAAAATATATCATTATGTTCAGTGTTGGTAAGCACTGAGACTCCCACATTGGGTACAAAAGGACACTCCCACATTGCTGGTAGAAATAGAAAGTGGCATAATCTTTCTGGATGGCAGGTCAGCAATATATTAATGGCCTTAAAATTGTGCCAACCATTTGACTCAGCAATTCAATTTCTACAAAGCTATCCTAAAACAGAAAGAAAGGTATTCATAACATTTCCATTTAAGAATATTCAAGTTTTGTTTTGTGAAAGATTGATAAATGCTTATGGAAAGAAATTGCTTTACTATATTTGATATATCTATATTATGAAATAGCATAATATTTATATGTAAACTTTTATATATAAAATATATATGGAATAAAACAATTTAAATTATAATATCTTTAAAATCATGATAAGACCCTTTCTTTACACATCCAATTCTCCCCATAAAAACACTCAGGTTTTATAATTTTCTGTTTATTTTCCTTTGTTTTTTATTATGACTTTACTACACATGTATGGGTTCATATACAGACATTAAATATTATTGCTTTAGAAGTATATTTATTGAGGTAGGAAGATATCCAGGATATACTGAATAAAAAAATATCTGGTTAAAAAATATCATATTCAGGTTGATCTTGGATTTTTTTTAAACTTTTTAAATGTGGGAGGGCATACAGCATGTAACACGGTTAATTTTTTTAATTGTTATGAGAGAATTTATGTTTATGTTTTTTTATTTTATTACTTTATCATTCTACAGTTACAGTTGTCTGCATCCTCTCTCCTCCCCTCCTCCCCACCCCACCTAACCCCACCTCCCTCCCTTGCTTCCTCCCTCACCCTTGGTTTTGTCCATGTGTCCTTTGTAGTAGTTCCTGAAAACCCTTCTCTCCACAATCCCCTCTCTCCTCCCCTCTGGCTATTGTTAGATTGTTCTTAATTTCAATGTATCTGGTTATATTTTACTTGCTTTTTTCTTTTGTTGCTTATGTTCCAGTTAAAGGTGAGATCATATGGTATTTGTCCCTCACTGCCTGGCCTATTTCACTTAGCATAATGCTCTCCAGTTCCATCCATGCTGTTGCAAAGGGTATAAGCTCCTTCTTTCTCTCTGCTGCGTAGAATTCCATTGTAACACAGTTCATTTTGATGGCAGGGCAATGTCTAATAATCTTGATTTGTTTTTTACTAATTTTTGTTTTACAGCTTAGTTAAAACAGTAAAACCACTAATTTTATAGAAATTTATAGTTAGATTATTTAAAAGGTAGTAGCACCCATAATACTTTGTTTATCTGCTGTTCATCTTCTAAATATAAAAGTAGAAACAATTTCTAGTTGTTTTGTAAAAAGCAGAAGGAGATTATGAAATCATATTTTTATTTAGTTTAATACACATGAGTTTGGTTTTAGGAGCAAATGAAGGTGGAAAAGATTTTTTGTAACACCTTTATTTCATGTGCATCACTATGGAACGACTGTCTCCTTACCTGTGCAAATGACTCAGTGACTATAACATGTGCTTGAGATTTACATGCCTTAAGCCAGGAGAATGCAAGGAGACTTCACAGAAGCACTTTAACAGAAGAGATTCTTAAAATCCCTCATTCTTAATAAGTTTAGGGTAGCAAGACCAGATTTTATTCATTATGATATTTAAATCTTGGCTTTACATTTTAAGAAGGTTTGTACACATTTATAAGTTCAATAAACATTAACTAACATTAAATGAAAAGGTATGATCTATTCCCTCAAGGAGCTTCCGGTTCAGTGAGGAAGTGGGACAACTGAATAGCTGATTACATTGGAGTAAGAAAAGGGGTTAGAGGGTAGCACAGGATGCCAAGGGACTTAAAGGGGTGAGCCTGAACACATCAGTGGACATGGGAGTGTATGTCAGGAAGGTTTTACTGCAAGATGTGACTGTGAGCTGTATTTTGAAGGACAATGTCGAGTTAGCCAGGTTGACTACCCTTTAGTTTCCCACCAGTAATCTGGAGTTATTCTTTGGAGGCAGTAAAAGATGGTGATTTTTCACCTACTCTTAAGAGCAGGAGGCGGGCCATGGTGAGCAAAGGAGGCAGAGCTGGCCCCTCTCCTGACCCTATTGCTGCCAGACCTTCAGCTCCAGACACACATCTCAGATGTCTGGTTTTGGTAGTCCCACCCTCCGCTCTGTTTATTTGCCTCTCCTTCCCTCTTAATGACTTCTGTGAATTCCCAGGGAAACTGGGGCCCTGGTCTGATGGAAAACCTCTCAGCTAATTTTGTTCTGGGAGATGTCCTCTATCCTCAGCAATATTGGACTTCTTACACAGATAGGCTTATGATAGCTGCTGCGTTGCAATAAACTGAATAATGTAGTGTTAGAGGTAAATCATAGGTAGTAAAAATAAAGAGCAAATATTGGAATTAACACAAAATTCAGTTATTGACACAAAAGTTGGGATAATGGTTACCTCTGAATGTGGGAGCGCAGAAACGTGGTTGGGAGAGGACACACGAGGACCATCTACAGTACCTTTTAGTAAAGTGAGTGCTCAGGTGTTCAGTTCATAATTCTTGAAACTGAGGACTTTAATTTTATATAGATTTATATTTCATATATATCTGTCTATATGAATAATATTTTTTAAAAAGATTTGAAGAGGCAGGAGTGTGAAAATGGTGAAGAAATGAGGGGTGTGGAGGTGGGCATACATAACAGAAATATGCTTTGTTTACCATGATTTTGCACTATTTTCTCTAAAGTAGCTCTAATTTGTTATAAAGAATGAATGATAAATATTTGTTTAACTTTATAAAAGGCTTTTCTAAGCAAAATGCTTTGTGAGTTAAGTGTGGAAGTTATAATCTGTTAGAAAGCCCTACCGGATATGAAAGCTGGATAGCCCAAGGAAGGAGCGTTGAACAAGTGCAGCCTAAAAGGATTTGCATTATGTTCCAACCAGAGAGCAAGTGCATTTAATGGAGTTATAAGGGAACCATGGGAATTCTGTGTTTATATCAAGTTCAATGGGAGTTGCCACTGTTTCAGTTGGGAGGGGCTTCGTGGAGGAGGCAGGATTACTGGAGCCATTTTATAGAAGCAGGAGAGTTCGGACTGGAGGAAAGAAGATGGTTCGGGGTTTGAAGGATTCGTTGCTATTTTGATGACTGTGGAGCAGGAGCTGCCTGTGTGGTGATGTCCCCAGGCCGGGAGTGGATTGCTCAGGAATGTGCCACTGTGGCTTTCACCCCTTCTCTGGCAGTCCTCCCAACCACAAAACACAGATGAATGTGTTTTTCTTCTAAATGGGGATGGCTTTAAACACGAAAACAAAATTTTTAGTTTTTAGTATATGTGCTGCCAAAGTGAGCACACCAAAATTTTTAGTTTTGGAAGAGTCAAGATTTTGATGGCGTTTGTGTTTCTGGTCTTCACTCTTCCAGTGCAGGAGCAAAGGTACGATAGCCTCCGCCATCGAGCTTACATCTTTCCGTGGTTAACCGAAGGCGGACACTGCAGTGCTCGCCATGTTGGCCACCCATTCTTGTCTGCTCGTCACGTAGTTTTAGACTGTTTTCCTCAGCAATGGGAGTGTTCCTGCCCGTTGGCATTCAAATCCACTTTGTGATGGGGAAAGAGAGTTACCAAAGGCCTGTCAGTCAATGATCTGAAAAAATTATTTCATCAGCCTGTTTTCTGCTTCCTTTTTAATGCTCTTGTTCCTTTTCATTGTCCTTCCTCATCCCCTACATCCCAATGTCCTCTTGTTCTTCTAGATTCACTCTAGCACAAGTCTCCAAGTTGGGGGAGACTGACAAGTTCCCCCAACAGAAGCCCTGGTCCCCTGTGTCACACCCACCTGTTGCTCATCACAGGCCAATTATACCTGCACCAGAGGATGGACGTAATTATAGAGAGTGGTTTAAACCACTCTTAAATTGGTCCAAATAAAGAAGCCAGTTTATTTTTCATACAAATTTTATCCAGTCATGGTAGAGGTAAAACAGAATTCTTTTTATATTCTCTATATAGAAAACGATATTACAAAATCATCATATAAATAGTCCATGCAACTAAAAAATACAGAAAAAGTAGAGAGACATGCTAGGTAATTAACAAAACTATTAGGTTTTCATTTTGTAACATTTATGATATTTTTTAGCTTTATAAAATGTATCTTTTGAGGTTAAAATTCTCATATAGGTATTTACTTTTCTACTCTATGTTTATAATTTTGTTTTCATAATAAGAAACCTCCAAGTAGTAAAAGCCTCAGCCTCCCCAACACTTGGATCTGCCTGTAGAGCCCAAGAAAACGAACAACCACAAACATGAATGATGAACAGTAAATGAAGGATCTTATTCTCATTTCCACATAGGAAGATGAGATCTAGCTTCACTTAGGCTGTATTTAGGATGTTCCTGGTTCTGCTTTTTAACCCATATTTTTATATTTCCTACTATCATGTAGAACCATTTTTCCAAGTAGCCAAATTCATGTTACACTTATTCTTTTCGGAGATTAGCCACCCTCCTAATTCAGAACTGTGCTTTCTGATTGTTGGAAGCCGGCCCAGTGAGCAGTGCCCTTGTGCACGCATTTGATACAGAGCGTCCATGAACTGATGTTTAATAAATATTTAATAGGATGCATTCAGCTAAATTAGGTCAGCAGCTAAGGTGGAAGGGGAGCTGTAGTTTTATTTATTTATTTAAATACTGGAGCAGCTTTGATGTCGAAAAGCATTAGAAAGCCAAGGCCCAGACAGAGGACGATAGTTACTGCCCTCTTTTTGTCAGGGAACTCCAGAAGCTGCTCCAGATTCCCTAGGAGATGTTCCAGTCAATAGCTGCTGGAGTCTACTGCTGATCTGAAAGCCCAGGGAGAGAAGCATTAGAATTCTCTGTCTTGTGAGCTTCAGAGGGTTTGGAAACTCACCCAGTCAGCAATTAGTGGATCCAAATCACTGCAGAATGCAGAAGAATGTAGTTGCAGAAGGGTGTCATTTCTGCAACTTACACTCAAATGATACAGGAGGAAAAAATGAGGGATAAGGTAAAAATGATAAAATTTAACATTTGGGGGAATCGAGGGAAAAACACATGGAAATTTTCTGTACCACTCTTTTTTTAATTTAAATTTTATTTTTCAATTACACTTTACATTCATTATTATTTTGTATTAGTTTCAGGTGTACAGCATGGTGGTTAGATAATCATGTACTTTACAAAGTGGTCCCCCCAAATATTTCCAGTACCTGCTAGGCACCATACATAGTTATTACACTATTGTTGACTATATTCCCTATGCTTTGCATCCACATCTGTACTGCTCTTGAAACTTTTATATACATCTGAAATTATGTAAAAATAAAAAGGTAACTGAAAACAACTACAACAAACAAAAACAACAAAACAATAATAACGAAATAACTGTGGATATCCATTTCAACCCTACTTTTTTTCCTTAGTATAATGAATACACCGACACAAAAAATGTAAAGATTGGTTCTGTCTCTCTTTACCTACAGTAGTAGTGAAAGCTAGGCGTGTTTGAATAAATGATGAGCTTTATTCTGTTTTCTCCAACGTCCTTTTTTGGGGTAATCTTTTTTGTGTAACTAAGCAGGTAACATTATTGGTCACCTATTGTAGAAAATGCAGTGCTAGATACCATATTGTTTTGACTCCCCAAGACACATCTATAAGATCTGTATTATCCCCACGTCCCCAGTAATGGGAGATGAGTTCCGCGTCTTGGCCAAGGTCCTCCTGATGGTGGGTGGCAGCGCTAGAATTTGCGTTAGACATGTGATGACTAGGTCAGTGCTGCTTAAAATGCTGGTTCTAGGGAGCCATACACATTCAGACCCTATCTTTTCTATCTGCGGTAGCAAGAAGACTATTATGCAAATGATAAGCTTGAGACTGTGCAAGAACTGAGCATGAAATATTTACTACGCTTCATTTACTATTGCAGGAAGAATAAAGGCATCTCAGGTTCTGTTTGTTTTTCTGATTAACTTTAAACAAGTTCACCACATTTATTGAGTTAAATTAGTTTCTAGAATCTAGAATTACTTCTGATAGTTACTATTGAATATGAGTATGATAGTGGTTTGCCACATTTTCTTAACAACATGAGAGGCTGCCCTGGCTGGTGTGGCTCAGTGGATTGAGCATGGGCTGCAAACCAAAGGGTCGCCGGTTTGATTCCCAGTCAGGGCACATGCCTGGGTTGCAGGCCAGGTCCCCGGTGAGGGCCACGTGAGAGGCAACCACACATTGATGTTTCTCTCCCTCTCTTTCTCCCTCTATTCCCTTCTGTCTAAAAATAAAATAAACAAAATCTTAAAAAAAAAAAAGAGGTTGTGTTCTCTACGAAAACAAAAACAAAACACAATTAAAAAACAGAAGATTTGAATAGATGGTTCTCTAAAAAAGATACAAATGATCAATAAAGCACAAGAAAAGTTGTTCAACATCATTTTCATTAGGTAAATGCAAATCAAAACTATAATGAAATATCACTGCACAACCACTAGGATGGCTATAATGAAAATTAAAAAGGAAAATAACAAGTGTTGGCAAGGATGTGGAGAGATTGGAATCCTCGCACATTGCTTGTGGGAATGTAAAATGGTGTCAGTACTGAAACAGTGGGAAACAGTTTGGCAGTACTTCAAAAAGTTATACATATGATCCAAAGATTCTAGTCCTAAGTATATGCCAATTAGAATTGAAAACATATTTTCACACACACACACAATTGGTGCACAAATGTTCATACTACCATTATTTATATTAACTAAAAGGGGAGAACAACCCAAAATATCCATCAACTGATGAATGAATAAATAATGTATATCCATACAATTATTCAACCATAAAAAGAAACGAGGGTTTGATACATTCTACAGCATGGATGAACATTGAATACATTAAATTTAGTAAAATAAACCAGCCACTTATTGGAGACCACAAAAGACCACTTATTGGATGATTTAATTTTTATTAAATCTGCAAACCCATAGAGAAAGAAAATTGATTAGTGGTTTCCAGGGTCTGGTTTGGTAGGGGCAAGAAAAGAGAATAGGAAGTATATTAATAGTTAAAGGGTTTCTTTGGGGGTTAATAAAAATGTTCTGGAATTAGATAGAGGTGATTGTTTTGAAACTTTATGAATACACTAAAAATAGCCTTAAAATGGTGAATTTTATAATATATGAATTACATCTCAATAAGAAGTATGTTGAATAATGCTGTGTTACTCCAGAGAATGTATGTATGAGGTTGTCCTTTATGAATCAACTAACTGAGAAGATTTTAATTGTTGAACAAGGAAGATATCTATCTACACCAACAGAACAAGCAATTAAAGTTCATCAGTTATTTATTATTAGAAAGGTGTTGAAAGAAGTTAAACATAATTCATAAAGAAGTAGAACTTGAAAATCCAGGCACTTGACTTGGATTAAAGATCTTATCCATTCCTGACTCAGGAGTATCCACAAGCCTTGGAGCTAATCAGGTAATCACATTGAGAAAGAAACAGACAGGCTGGGAATTCTTCATCAAGATCTCTAAAGAGCACCTGGATAGTTCAGGAAGCGTTGGGACTTGACTTTGGATGAACATTAGCATTCAAGAATATAAGAATTCAGGGGAGAGGTAAGTGCCAAGGTATTAAGACAGAAATTATGGGGCTTACTAAGGGAGAAAGAATGCATCCACTAGTTTTCTGGGGAATAAGAATGTAAGGGTAATAGGGCAATGTGGGCAAAATTCGACTTTGAATGCCAGGATAAAGAGATAGAAGAAAACTAAGGGAATCCCACTTTTGTCCTGGACTTTCCCTAACTCCCTGAGTGAAGTTGGATAATTCCCTTTTCATACTCTCTGTTCAAGGTTCCTTTTCTGTAATGGGAGGTATTGAAGTTGATTTCCACAGAAAGTGTTTTATTTGTGTTAATGCTGTACTTCATGGTTCTCTCTAGTAGTTTCATAGTATCGCTGTAACAAATTACCACAAACTCAGCGGCTTAAAACAACATGAACTTGTTATTTTACAGAGACCAGAAGTCTGAAATCAAGGTGTTGCAGAGCAGCAGTCCTGGAGATTTCAGGAGACAGTTTGACAATGTTTCCTGGCCTTTCCCAGCTTCCACAGGCCAGCTGTATTCCTTGGCTTGTGGCTCCTTTCTCCCTCTTCAAAGCACATCACTTCATCCATTGGTCCCATGGTCACATCTCCTTTCTTTCTTTTCTATTTATATTTTGACCTTGCCTCCCTCATATAGGGGCCTTGTGGTTACATTGGCCTACCTGCAAAACCAGGATAATCTTCCCATCTCACCTCCTTAATTTATCACAGCTGTCAAATCCCTTTTGTCATGTGAACTAATTTATTCCCAGGTTCGGAGGATTACAGCTGTGGACATCTTTGGGGGACCATTATTCAGCCTATCACAATCACCTATTACAAAGTCACTGGACTCCTTAAAATATACATATTTGAATGGGTCCTATTCTAGACCTCTGGGAATGGAGTCCAGGAACACTCATTTTAAACGAACGTCTCCCAGTTCGAGGATCACTGCTGTGAGAAAAGGCGTGTCACTCAAGGTTTTTAAGGATGAGTAGAGGAGTGAAATGAGTAAAACAGTCATTTTAAATAAACCATGAGCTCTTTAAAATCACATGAGAATTAAGCTGTGTTGAGGGCTACTGAAGTTTTGGTCTACAACTGAGCCCTCTCTCTCTCTCTGTTCTTTTGTAAGAGAAAATTCAGCATAGAATTTGGATCACACACACACACAAAAGGAAAAACAAAAGGCAGTTGATTTAGATGTGAGCATATAGGCAATCTTGCTTTTCTAGTCTAAATTTTTAAACTCCTTTTCTCCTTGAGGGAAACCTGCTCCAGAATACCCTCTTTCCATGGTGTTACCTGCCAGCAGGCGAGCCTTTTAAAAACCCTGTTGCAACCTTCGTGTGGACATGCACTGCTACAGCACCCGTGCACACGGAAAGAAATTCAAAATGAAGTTGGCAGGTCCTCCATCCTCCTGTCAGATAATTGCCCTCTCTGCACTGCTTTCCTTTCAGTGTCACACGTGACAGCTTTCTGAGCCCTCCGGCTCAGAATGAAAAATCCCTCTTGCATCCTGGTTAGTCAGTCTTCAGGAGACTTTTGTTTGTATAAGATGACTCCCTCACCTGAACTTGGCATTTCCTTCAGCATGTGTCCACAGAATGCAACCCATCAACCAGGAAGCCAAGGAGTTTTCTCCAGGAGGCAGTTCCATGAAGTTTTAGCAGGTGGCTCAACAGTGCCAGGCTTCTGCAACCTCCACATCTGGTGTATCAGTTCTTGGCCCCACCAGCACGGTGGAACCAGCATAGTTACTCATGTAACTATCCCTCTGTTCCTAGAGATTCTGCTTTAATTGGTTTGATAAGGATCTCTGCTATGAGTATTTTAAAGATACTCATGTTTAAAGATATGTTTAAATACATGTCACTTACTTCCGTGATTATTAAGGGTTGGGAGGAATTTTAGAAACACTCTAATGAAATTTAGCAGAAGGAACTTGGACTTTGGAGAAAGGCAGGCTTGGGTTTGAATGACTTTGGATTCTTCTAATTACTAGCTGGGAAATCTTAACTATTTAAACCTTCTAAGCTTCAGTTCCTCATCTGTATAATGCATATAATTATAATTTGTAGCTTTGTTAAAAGAAATAAATGTAACATATAAAGTCCCTATCATTGGTAAACACACATAAATACTACTATCCCCCATTTTTCACATAGAGCAGAAATTTTAAAGAAAAATACCCCCCGCTGAGTGTCTTCCCTAAGCGATTCTGTTAACTAGCATAAAATGTGGGACTAGTACTGGCGATTGGTGGCTAGGATCTGGTTTTGCAGTTGCAGTAATGTGGCTAATACAGTACATTCTTTAGAAACAGTAGCATCTGGCCCTTTGAAGGGTTGCTTCTAGAAGATTAATACTTGTAATGGCCCAAGTCATCATGCCTGCTTTTCTTCCTCTTTCTTTAGCTGCATAATTAAATTTACAGGATGCGGTTAGTCCAGGCCAAGACACACCTATGTGGCCATAACAATGATGAGCTTCAGGGCAGATAATGAACCCACCACGGCCAATGAGAGGAAGGTGCTGAGGATGGTCCTCCCTGGCTGGCTGGAGGTGGCTCAACTCCCTGGGCTTAGAAAGGATTCTAGAACCATGCTGTTCAATACAATAGTCCTAGCCACAGGTAACCATTTAAATTAAAATTAAAATGAACTAAAATTAAATAATTCTAAAAATATAGTTACTCAGCTGTACTTACTGGCCACACATGTGGTGAGGGGTGACTGTATTGAAAAGCACAGGTGCGGAGCTTCTTCATCACCATGGAAGTTCTGTTCGGCAGTGCTGTGTTAGAGGACGTATTTGTTTCTTTGGATTTTTCGTTATATCTAAATCTGTGACTTGGGGCTGTTCCATTAATAACTGTTAATTATATAACTATAAAAGGGGAGAAAGGGTGGGGTAATATATGAAAATAAATGAGAGAAAAAATATAGAAAGAAAGAAAGTAGAGTTTGTTTGAATTGACATCTGGCAACTGACACTTCAAGAATAAACTGTCTCCTGGGCGAGTAAGCAGAAACATCCTGGCTAAAGGGCTCCCCATGCTGGTATCTGAACGGCTGGGGACGGTGCACAGTCTGATACCAAGGTCCGGCAGACAGTGTGCCTCCTGGGCTCCCAGTGGGTTCCCACTGGCAGCTGTCACCACAGCAATGCTCACCACAGAAGCTGGAGCCCTAAAAGCAGCTGTTTTCACACCATCGCCCTGCTTCTCATATCTATCCTGAATGGCCCTAACCTCAGTCTAATCAATCACTGTGAAATCCCCAGAGAGCTCAATTTAAACTCTATTTATTGCAGTAAAAAGTAAGACTTGGAAAGAAGTTCAGACAATAAACCGACTCAGCAAATATAATGTTAGGCCTCTTTCTGTTAAAATAATAACATCAAAATATAAATTTCTCTGTAGCCTAGTACTGTATTTGGTTCTCTGCTAACGAGCACTGTCCCCTTTCCCTGCATTAATGTATTGTCTCATTCTGTGTGAGTGGGATAGTTATCGGTGCTGTCTCCCAATGTTTCTGTTCTCTTTCCAAGCACATAGTAGGATAGCATTACCAGCCTCTCCTTTTCTTTCTATGAGAGATTAAAGAAATTTTGTTGAGAATCAATTAAGACAATAGAAGTAAAATGCAATTCTATTTCTGTCCACACTGTTTATGTCAGCCAATGCAACGGTAGTGAAAGCGACACGTGTGACTTCCAGCTAGAAATCTTTCAGAAGCAGTGCATCCTCAGCCCGTTTCCTCCCCTGCCTGCCATGTTTCAGATGGTGAAGTCTCCATCAATCTCAATACCTGAGTGAGGACCACTTGGAGCAGAGTACCTCACCCATTTGATGAACCTAAGGTGAAATGATGTTTTAAACCATTGGGATTTACAGGTTTGTTTGCTGCTAAATACATAATTAGCATCTCTTGACTAACTCAGTGAATATACTAAAATTAAAAAAAACTGAAAGAGTCAAAAATCTATGAGAACCATCAATTTTAACATACACTATTAATTTCAAAAGTATCCTGTCTATTGCAGGATTGGCTTTATAAAATATCAGTGTGACTTTTAGCAGTGGGACTTCTTCTCTCCATGCTAATATCATTTGTCTTCCAAGCAAGATTCATTAGCCTTGCTTTAGATCAAAGCAAACAATTAGCCTGTGCTAGTGACGGAATGGTCTCCTCAGACTTCTTGATGTCAAATTTCACATAAAAATATTTGATGATTCATATATAGATATTGAAAAGCATTTTTAAAATAAAATATTTTAGTCCTCATATTTAAATACATAACCATATACAATATGGCCTGTGGAAAAGGTGGGTGATATATACTTTGTAGATATATTTTTAAAGATTTTATTTATTTATTTTCAGAAAGAAGGAGAAAGAGAGAAACATCTTTGTGCGAGAGATACATGAATCGGTTGCCTCTTGCACGCCCCCAACCGGGGACCTGGCCTGCAACCCAGGCATGTGCCCTGACCAGGAATTGAACCAGCAACCTTTTGGCTCACAGGCCAACACTCAATCCACTGAGCCACACCAGCCAGAGCATACCTTGAATATTATTTGACATTTTAAAGATTATTTGGCAGAAATCCTTGGGAATAATTTGAAAGACACTTATATTGTTTTTATTATTTTAGATACAATGGTTTAACTTTACTAGTTCATTATTGTTTCAGCTTGGTTAATTTTGAATAATTTATGAAGATTAAAAATGTGAAATATTAAAGTATTAATATTTGCCACAATTAAAGGTATATTCCAAACAACAATGCAAAAAATATTGAAGATTGCTTTGAACAGTGACAACCTTCTTATTGTAAACATGTAGTCTCCCAAAAATGCAGCTCATTTAGACATGTCAATCCTGATGTGTGTATCTTATCCATTACTTCAAATAGTTTAAAAAACTATATGTGATATAAAAGTTTAAAAAATTACAAAGCTTAAAGCAGTCGTGTTATTCATAATCGCAAATCCTAACATCAGACTCTTTAAACATTCAGTGAGGATAAATCAATAGAGACATCAAAAAATAAGTCTGGTGGATTTTATAATTCCAAGGCTGAGATTTCCTTTCTTTTACTTTGATACTTGGAAAATAAAATCCCTTCAACATTTTTTTTTTTTTTTTTAAATGCAGGGAACTTGGAAGTTACCCTGAAGGATGCCTCAGTGGTAGGTCTTCCCACTTCTCTTCCGGGTCTAGGACATTCTGCCAGTTGTCCAGTAAGGGGAGCCATCGCAAAGTAATTACAAACACATCTACATGACAATTTTTCTAATGTACACCTTGCTCTTTAGTGAATTTTCTAGGCCATCGCTGCCTATGCTTCCTCTGTATGTGGCCAGGCTCTTACAGCAGCAGGCCACCAGACAGTAAATGCTGTGTGAAAGCTCAGATGCTGTTTCCCTGGAAATGCTTTCCCCGCGTCTCATGCTGTTAGGAAAAGCTTCTATTACATAGGTTCCGGGCAAAGGGCTCTGATGTGAGTCATGCTGCTGCTTTAATGTCTACCCCTACTCTGGCCTCTTTATTAACTCCTCTCACCGCTCTAATAATAAATGTAAATTACATGTTTCTTTCAAGTCCACCTACCTACTTCTTTCAGGAAAAGCCATTTGTTCCCGTGCACCTGGAGCTAATTCTCACTTTTTGTGTCTTATCCACTGAGCCAACCTCCTGCCTTGCCACCTCCTCCCAGACTCCCCAAGATGCCATTTTACCTCTTCTGGGGGCCTGAACTGATGTGTTTTCAAGCTGGCCCTCAATGAAAGAATTCACGCATTGAATTTTTGCAGGTATGGTAATTCTCTGCACTGTTTCGGATACCTACGGAGATGAGGGCAAGTGTTCGAGTGTGGCACCTAGCCAAGCATTGTTCTTTCAGGAAAAGTCAATAATACATATTATAAACATGTTTTGGTGACCAAACACAGCCTCCCAACTATAGGTCTCCCCTAGAAAAGTGAGGCAATTATCTCAATCAGTCAAGTGAAAAGGTCCATTTATGCTTCAATTCTCTGGCTAATTCAGGCAAAAGTAAAATTTTCATCTGAATGATCTCAGTAATTGGCTTGCTGCTTTTCTTTACCAATGAAAACTTGACAAAGAAGCAGAAGCTGTTCCATACTGACAGGGTAGGGGTAATCATAGGGAACTGGTGCATAGAGAACAACTATGAGAAAGCGTATTAGTGGAGACTTTGTTGAGAAATTTCAACAAAGGCTCCTAATCATAGATTGTTAGGTAAGCCTTAGAATTCAGTCTTTCTTCCTCTCCCATTACCTTTCCCTGTCCACCAACTACTCTTCCTTCAGTGTTTCTGATTTAGAGCAAGTGTACCACTAGCTGCAAATCAAGAAATCTATCCTTCTTGACCCCTCTCTGTTAATCTTCATCCAGAAACGGGTTGCCCCTCTATGTTTCCGCAGCCGTTGTCTTAGTTCAGGAAACCATTGGTAATTTGCTTTGGCCTGCTCCATGTGTGGATACGATGCCAGGCACTGCGAATACAGTGATGAGCAAGGTAGACGTGGTTCCACTGATCACGGCTACTCTTCCCTGGTTTCTCTGCTTCCTGTCTTATACACCTTCACTAATGCATTCTACTCTGCTGATGCGCTTAACCTTTCCAAACACCACGCTTGTTGCCACTGTTTTTTTTCTTTTTCTTTGAATTTTTATTTATTTTTTATCCTTACCTCAGGACATTTTTTTAAATTGCTTTTAGAGAGAGGGGAAGGGAGAGAGAGAAACATCAATGTGAGAGAGAAGCATCGATCAGTTGCCTCTCGTACATGCGCTAGACCCAGGATCGCCCACACCTGGACTGGGGATAGAACCTGCATCCTAAGCATGTGCCCTGACTGGGAATTGAACCTACAACCTTTCCATTACAGAACAACATTCCAATCAAGCCACAACAACCAGGACATTGTCACTGTTTAATAGCCAAAGTCAAGAATCCTGATGATGTTGCTTTGACTTTTTGTTCATTCTTCCTTTTTGCCATTTTCATGGTCTTATATTTGGCAAATGTGCACTTTATACTGTTGCCTAAGATAGCTGCTTTGATCAGAAACTCCTCTTTCACACTTCATCTGGCTTCCACCTGCACTGCTTTTTTTACTTGGTTTTATATATTTATTTTTTTTTTAAGTTTTAATTTTTTTTAGAGAGAGGGGAAAGGAGGGAGAAAGAAAGGGAGAGAAACATCGATGTGTGGTTGCCTCTTGTACGCCCCCAACCTGGGACCTGGCCTGCAACCCAGGCATGTGTCCTGACTGGGAATCTAACCGGCAACCCTTTGATTCACAGGCTGGCACTGAATCCACTGAGCCACGACAGCCAGGGCTTTATTAGCTGGTTTTAACTATTAGAATTATACTCCCTGTATTATGATAACTTTTGGCTTCTTAGACTTTTAGCTGTTCTTTCCATAGGAAGTAATTTCAGCTTCTTTAGATATCTGAAGAAAGCCTCTATTTAGTATAAATATCAATTCTTTTAATTAGTTCTCTTTCATTGTAATTCTTAACTCCTTTACAATTCTGATGGTTCTTTTCTGAACACATTCCAGAAAATGGATATTTCTCTTAAACTGCAGTAACCAGAATTGAACTCAGCACTCAAAGTGGGGTCTGTCATGAAGGACGAACCTTGTATTGGTGAATAGATGTGTTCATTTTTAAGTTAAAGACTTTACACTTATCTCTTTGTATTTACTCCTTCTTTTGATGTGACAGACATAGCTCCCAAAGGCATTTCAGGGCTGACTGTTCTCTCTTTCAGAGATGACCTCAGCTTCAGGGAGATACCTTGCTGAAAAGTAGGACCTACCTGGGCTATTTGCATCCGATGACCGATTATGGCAGGGCTGTAAAGACCTAACAGTTTTGTTCAGTAGGGGACGACTCCAAAGGACCACATTGTCTCTGGAGCTCCCTGTGGGTTGGGCTGAGGTTTTGTCAGATCTGCGTCACAGGTCAACTTCTCTCTCTGTTCCATTGCTCTGTCATCATTGCTCCCACAAGGTATTGATACCTAATACATAGCTTGCATGTCAAACTCCATTTTGGAGTCTGAACGAAATCTGACTTTTGGTACAAGGAATGGTAAAAAAAAGGTAGTTAATAAGACTAAATTTTGGAGCTGCATTTTCCACTTAGCTAGTAATGTGGACCCCATCATTGATGGCATGTGGAGCATGAAAGTTCCTCGCCCAAAGTGGCAATCCAATGGGAGTGACGGAACTCTGAAACAATAGAGGACAGGTGGTGGCACATGATCGCTAAAACCCAAAAGGATATAATTATCGTCAAGAGCAGCAGAATGGCAGTCAGGGGGTCCTAACCCAGAGGGAGTTATGAGCATGGTTAATAGAAAGGGCTACACCTAGAGACAGAAATAGATGAGCAGCCAACAAGGGCACTTCTCGGATTATACTATCACAAAAATTTAGGATGGATGGCCAGGAGCCTAAAGGTAATCATGTCAATAAAATATTATGTCTCTCACCCACTTTCCAGACTCCAGTTAGTTTACAGACACAGAACCCAATAACCCCAGAGGAGGCCAGGTCTGCGGAAGGAAAGACGCAGCTACAACATGCATGTATGCATGGTCGTGCTTGAGCAGTGCTTCCAAAAAGGGACCTATAGCCATTTATTTGGATGACTGTGCACCAGAAAAAGGGGATTACGCATACAGTTTGACACTGTATTAGACTTGACAATGACCTGGAAAAATGAAGCCTCACCATGAGCCAGGTAATAAACAGAGACTTGGTCAAATTCACGGGGTCTGTAGACCCACCCAGCAATTAGTTCTCTTATTCCAAGACCATAATTGGGATTGACATAACTGGTATATATGTATGTAATCCTCACAATAGACCTTTGACCCGTGGGAGAAAGGCTATAACAGTGGGGAAGGCCAAGAGGAAGACTCTGAAACTGTTCTTGCCTCCTCCCCCAATCAAGGTAAAATAACAAGCTTGCATTCTAGGGACAATAGTGGAAATTAGTGATACACGTAAAGACCTAAAGGATGAAGAAGTGGTGGTCCTCATTATATCTGTATTTAAGTCACCTCAGTGCAGTGATTAGCCCCTGAAGAACCCAGATGGATCCTGAAGTGTAAGTTATCGGCAATTCAATCAAGTGCAGTTGCTGTGCTGGATGTAGTACTTTGGCTAGAGGAGGCTAACCAACATCAGGGACATGAATGAGGTCACTGATCTGGCAAATGTATTGTTTTATATTCCAATTAGAAAAGAGGATCTGATGGTACGCAGAGCACAGAATTTCCTTGCCCAACCGAAGTGGCAATCCAATGCATTTACATGAAATGGGCAACAATGTATAACAATGTATATTTAGCTTTGTATTTTGCTATAATATTATACAGTACAAAGAGATCCAGACTCTCTAGACATCCTGCAGAATACCACTGTATTATATTATGCCAATCAAGGAAGATAAGCAGTAAGTTGTTGGCATGCTGGAGGTCTTGGCAAAATACATGCATTCTGGAGAGTGGGAAATAAACCCTTTGAAGATTTGAGGGCCTGCCACATTATTATAATCTTTAGGGATCCTGTGGTTTGGGGCGTTCCAGGACATGTGCTCCACAGTAAAGATAAATCACTGCATATTGCACCTTGCACCATGAGGAAGGAAGCACAATACCTGGTAATCCTCTTTCAGTTCTGGCTTCAGCACATTCCACACCTGATGGTAACTGGACAATGTGGAAGACTGCCAGCTTTGAGTGGGATGGAGCAGACCAGGTCTAGTGTAGCAGTGGCGCAAGCCCTTCTGCCTGGGCCACATGACCCACAGGCACTGTGGCATTAGAGGTACCGGTGGTAGCAGAAGATGCAGTGTGGAGGTTACGGCACGAGCCAGCTGTGAAATCACAACACGGGCCCTAAGATCCAGACATTGCCACTTGTAGCAATAATGTGTATGTTTTTTTGAAAAACAACTTCTCATACATTACTGAGGCCTTGTAGAGACTAAGTGCCTGACTGTGGGATACCATGTGACTATGCCTCTGGAAACAGGTTTCATGAGCTGGCTTCTAACAAAGCCACTAAATCAAAAGATAAGACAGGGTGAGCAGTCCTCTGTTGTAAGACAGGCATAGAAAAACTGGGGTTGAGCACAACAGGACTGGAAGACACAGGGAGTGGCATGGATGGGTAGCCCTGTCTTCCACGTCATCCACCGCCGTTGGAACAGCCCCTTTCCCTCAGCTCACCTTCCCTCCACGTGAAGCATTCCTTACGACCAGCTGGTGGGAGAGGAAAAAAAAAATAGTTTTTTGGGGGGAAAGTAGATGCAGTGCAAGCCAAATATCAGTGCTGCTGCTCTGCAGCCTTACTTAGGGGTAGCTTTGAAAGACAGTGGCTAGGGAAAACCGTTAAAATGATCAGAGTGTTGGTGGTGTCCAGTTATCCCGTTTGTGTGATTCTGTTAGAATATATATGGACTCATGCACAGAGGTGAATGGCCTTGCAGACTAGTCAGGACCCTGAAAGGTGAGTCATTGGAAGATTAGGGAAAAGAAGGTCTTGGGTATGATCATGTGGATAGACATGTGGAAGTGGGCACACATGTTAACACCCACCAGAGGGCACCCATCACAGAAGAGACACTGAAGAACAGGATGGACCTTTGCTGTCCAGTGCTGTATTCACCAGCCACATGGGCTAGTCCAGACTGAAACATGCTGTAAGTGTAAAATACACGCTGGGTTTTAGTGGTTCAAAAAATAATGGAAAATAATAATACGTTTTATATTGATTATATGTTAAAATAGTCTTTTTTATTTTAGGTTAAGGTTAATATTAGGTTAAACAAAATATATTGAGGTTAATATCACCTTTTAAAAAAAACTATTTTTAAAGTAACTACTAGAAAATTCAACTCACTTCTGTGGCTCACACTGTTTTGGAAAGTATGGGTATAGACAGAATAACCTGGCCAGGTGACAGAAGCCAGTCTCAGCCATTGGCTAATCAATCCAGTGCTGCCCTGACAGGCACATGAATTGGGTGGCAGTTGGTGGCAATGCGAAGACTAAGTCTAGGCCCATGAACATGGCCTCCCATTTATCAAGGTTGATAAAGCTACCGCTGCTGTCAAATGCACAGACTGCCCACTCTAGAGAGCGATGCTGAGCCCTCAGTATGGCATGTTTTTCTAGGGCACAACCGGGCACTGGGCGGGTCGATTACACGAGACTTCTTCCATCCTGGCACCACCAGGGGTCTTTAAAAAATATATATATGTGTATATATATACATATATATATATACACATATATATGGAAAATGTGTATATGCAGAAGTAAGTTTACAGTTGTTTGTATGAAAAGTAATTCAAAAATTAATAAATAATAATACAAGAATACACTGTGTGTTTCACACACTATAAATCTACATTTGCCCCCTTGTATAAATATATTTTTTCCCAAGTCTAATTTTATCTTTCTTTTTTAGCTGCAGGGCTTATGATATATTTGATCTACCCACATGGAATCTCACATAACATTATCAGAGCAGGTGAACTAACTTACAGGAAAAAAGGTACGAGGGTGGGCCTGCGGCCATGAGACCCGCTGCTCATATCGCGGACTCAGAAGCTGGTGGCCTGGCAGTGATGCCTGGCCTGCTGGAAATGCAGGAGAAGTGCGAGTTTGGAGGTGGTGTGCTGCAGGATGGGGTACCTGCCATGTTTCGGGATGCAGTACATATATTGGATCGAAAACCTTTATAGTATTATGTTTCCAGTAGGAAGCCACATGTTCTTCCCTGGGGGTGAAAGCAGTAGTGGCCCCATGTAATATGACCCAATGGGGAAAACTGTGCTTCTATCCCACCACTCTACAGGCTCTGCTGGACTAAAAGCCCTAGCTCCCAGAGCGAGAACACTGTTAGCGGGAGCCCAAAGACTCCCATAGAACTTAAGCTAAGTACTGGGCCCTGGGCATTTTAGGCAGGAAGAAGAGTGGCCACTTTAGTAAAGGTAATTGACCTTGATCGTCAGGAAGAGATGGGTCTACTGTTGGACAATGAGAACGGGAGGGAATAATCACTTAGATGTGTCTTGGATCTGAGTCAAACCACAATACAAGCCACTGCGATGAGCAGAAGCAGTTGCTGAAGCTGAGGAGAACATAAAATTCATTGTGAAAGACGGATACGGTGAGTGTCAGTTGGAGTGGCAGAGGTCATAGTCTGTTCTACTAACTGGACTTTTCTAAGTTTTCCAGAATCCTGAGGGACCTGCTTCCTGAAATTTAAATGAAGAAGTAGATCTGAGGGATGGCCTGGAAGACACAGAGCTGTGCCACCTTCAAGAACTTTCTTGGCTTCTGGGAGTGCTGTCAGCAAACAGCCCCCAGCTTTCAGCTTTATCCAGGTATCTCCTCTACCACAGAGCGAAACTCACCCCAGAGCGCTCCCTTCCTGGGGTGGATTCCACCCAGTGGCTGACTGTGGGGCGGCACTAAGACCCAGCCACTTTCAGCCCATCAGGCTCTGAAGAGCCCTTTATACCGCAGAGCACCCAGGTGGGGATGATTTGAGTGGCTGTGTTGGGTCTGCATCACAGCTTGATTTCTCCCTCTCCCCCAACTTCCACAGTACTGATCCCTAATAAAAATCCCGCTTGCTAAACTCCACCTCGCCAATTGCTTCTGGAGAAAGAGGTTTCAAGGATTCAGTTCTATCCATTATGCCCTGTCTCTACAGTCTCCTCTTAAAGCACTCATTCACTCCAAATCTTATATCCTTAACTAAGCTCTAGACTCATTTCTTTCCCTCCATGTTATTTTTTATTGAATATTCCAGCATAAATTAAAAAAAATATTTATTTATTTTTAGACAGAGGGGAATGGAAGGAGAGAGGGAGAGAAACATCAATGTGTGGCTGCCTCTCATGTGCCCCCCACTGGGGACCTGGCCCGCAAGCCATGTATACGCCCTGACTGGGAATTGAACCAGAGACTCTTTGGTTCACAGGCCCGTACACCAGCCAGGGATCCAGCATCGATTTTAATGATACATCTATTGTGTTAACTCCTTCCCTATACACCACTGATGGTATTTTTTAAAATCCTCATCTGACGGTATGTTTATTGGTTTTAGAGTGGAGGGAGAGAGAGAGAGAGAAGGAGAGAGGATATTGATATGTGAAAAACATTGATCAGTTGCTTCCTATATATGCCTCGACCAAGGATCAAACCCACAACCTATGTATGTGCCCTGACTAGGGATCAAATCTGCAGCCTTTTGGTGCAGGGGCCTGATGCTCCCACCAATTGAGCCACCTGGCCAGGGCTCCACCTACAGTATTTTAAGATGATAATCTTGTTATTCTTAATCTCTCACATTTAAGTAGGCCTTCAGATAGCTGACCTTTTCTTTACCATAATCTCCCAGACCCCTACACTTACTTGTCTGGAGGAACCTTATCTGTCTTGCTCACGGCGGCTTTCTGGTTCTCTAGCACAGTGTCCTAAACAGAATAGGTCCTGGACAATTATTATTATTTATTGTTGTTCAAGTACAGTTGTTTCCATTTCCCCACCACCACTTCCCCTCACATCCCCACCTCCTACCCTCTATCCTACCCCCTTTTGGCTTTGTCCACGTGTCCTTTATACACGTTCCTCAATTACTCTTTGAAAGAAGAGCGATTGCAATAGGACTTTTTCTTTGGCATTCCCATCTTCCCAAACAGTCTGTGTGCTGCAACCAGATTCCACACAACTAAACATCACTCTTACTTGGTTGGACTTCCTTTTCTAATACCTCAGGATATTCGTAGTTCTCTAAGGATACGAGGGAGACTCTTTGGACTGGTTCTTTAAAGCTCCGCAATCTTTGAATAGATTCTCCTCATCTGATTGCTCATTTGTTCCTGAAGGTAAATCACCTGCTCTTAGCAACCTTACTGCCTACACAGGAGGGTGACTTAGTTGTGACTCAGCCTTTCCTCAAGCTGTCCGATCACGTTGAATATAGAATGTCCCCTACCAGCTGAAATTCTCCCTCCCTCAGAATCAGGCACCTTCTCCTCCCTTTCAGCCAGCTGTCTTTCCCTCATCTGAACTCCTATAAATGCACTACTCATTTCTGTACTGCACATATATCAGCAAATGTATTTTAAGCAACTGCCATGTTCCAGGCACTAAGCTGGAGGAGGAGGACATGGAAGGTAAAAACACACATTTTTTGTTCTCAGGAAGTCCTGTAGAGGGAGTAGACACATACATAAGTGAATCCAGTGAAACTTAGGCTCTAATAAATGTCTTCAGATTGAGCATAAAAGAGCAGGTACTCAAGTCTCAGGGGAGTCAGGAAGGGACATTTGAGTTTTCTCTTTAAAAATAAGTAGATGGTCATTGGAATTGTGCTGTCAGAATGGGGTTGTGGGGTGTGTGCTTTGGGCGAAGGGGGCAGGCAGAGAGGCAGGGGGAAATGGAGTAGCAGGGAAGTCCCAGCAGACTTTCCTGTGGGCACGGGAAGCCACAGGAAGCAATGGGGAAGCTTGCTGAGCAAAACTAGGCAAGAGAGGTACCCAGATCTTGCAGGGCATCCCAAAGAGTTTGGGTTTTATCTGGTTGGCAATGAGGAAGGAGACCACAGAACTTTTTCTAAGTGACCAACCCAATCAAATTTGAGTTTTGAGATAATGACACAATCACATATTATTTAACTGTCAAAACTATGAAACCAGTGTCCAGATGTAAGAAAACATGCTGTTTCAGGACAGTGACCTGCATATAATAGATTAGGAAGTATCCATTTTCTTCTCTCTTCATTCTATTGCCAATAAAAATAAGTTTGGTTACCTTAAGTCAGCGTTATTAAACAGGTAGGCGTATGTATGTCCCTATGTGTACACATATATTCTAAACATCAAATCACACAGAGCCTGCTTTACACAAAACAAAACACAAATACTACTGACCAGGAGATTTACAGGGTGTGACTTAAAGATGTCGGATGTCTTTGTAAAAATCTCCTCCTCAATTGCTGTTGCATAAGGGGTTCCTGGCCCTCTTATTTACTCCTACATCATCACTTGATAAACGAGTTGAATAGTTGGGGAAGGAAAATGTTAATAAGCATCTCCACTTAGGGATCAAACATGATAAAGTTAACACAGCTTTGAGGCAGTAACATGAGTCCTTTCACAGGAGGTGGCTTCCCACCATTTTTAAAGAACGTCTGTGGCACAGAGGGAGGGAGGTGTTTTCGCCTGTGTTGCGACAGCTCAGGATGTGAGAGCAGAGGGTTTGCACAAAATGCAACAAAAATGCAACAGTGGATACAACTTAGAAACCAGTTTTACTCTGCTGCAAACAAATGGACAAGATATTGTACAATATAGAATAAAAAGTACAGCTCAGTACAAGTGCCACTAAGAAAAGAAACTTAAGGATAAGACTTAAAAATGCTTATTTGTAATATATGTATATATATACACACACTGCAATAAAAAGCCACAATAAATACACAAATTTCCATGTCATTCATAATAAATACTGAAAAATATAAATACAGAAGATTACAGCTAATATGAATAAATTATTACAACATAAGGTCCAGGTTAAGTTCTGTTGAATATTATTGTAGCTTATTTCATATACCCTTTGGCATCTTTGATGTTACAACTTACACACAAGAGAAATCAGTCTAGAAACGGTGACATTCAACATGACATCTTAGTGTACAGTGATTCCGTGTATGAATTATAGCTGATTTTCTCCTCTTCTGACCTTTCTGTGTGATTAGATTACTATTGAAATGGAGTAAACATAATAGCAGAAATCAACTAAAAGATGAAACCAATCACAATGTCAAAAATGTTACAGTGAGTTGATCTGAGTTTTTAAATTACTTTTTTGCCGCAGTAAAAACACACAAGAACAAAGCGAAATGAAATAATCGCAAAAGACTTCCCTTGTGTAAAGCCCATTCCCAGTGTCCGCATGGTTCAACACAGACTGGAAGGTAACAACCAAGTGCTCTGATCACTTGATCCATCATGACGTTCAGCACACTAGATTTTACCAGAATTTGCAAAAGCATCAAATTTCTATGGCAGCTGGAAAGTGGAGACAGTCGATGTCTAAGATTATGATCAAGATAAAGATACTGCAAAAGGTTACATGTGTCTATGCAACTGATTATACACATACATTTTAAATGGGGAAAATGCATATTTGACCAATGTCAAATGACCTTTTCCTATCAAATTGATATACCCTGTGACATTGAGGGAAACACATTGAAATAACAAAGTGCCATTTTCTGCATTAACAGGCATAACCAGTACATATGTATTAATAGTTCTATCTTAAGAGGCTATTATTACACCAGAAATGCAATAAACTAAAATGAAAGCATATCAACTTTACTAAGACACAATAAAGGCTGAGGCTCTTAGGAACAGAGTCATCATCTACAGGTTTTTAATTTTTTTTAAACTATTTCTGTACTGTAAATGTCTAGCGTTTATTTTACATCAAACACTTTTGAAACATGTTTCACAAACTACACCTTAGACTTATTTCCGTAGAGGTGCCTAAAGTCAATTAAAACGTGGGCCAAATGATTCAACATTCTTTACAGAAGATTCTATAGCTTTTTTTTTTAAAGCAATAAAGGTTATTTCCCTTTGTGTTATTTATGGTGGTCAACCACGCTGATGTGGCTGTCATTTTACAAGAGCATCCAAGTTGGGAAGATAAGCAGCTATACCTAGATCTTAAAAATACCATGGAGAAAGGATACATTTCAGGGGTGTTCCTCATCTTCAGGTTAGTTCTGACTCTGAGTTGGAAGCAACTAAGCAAACAGAAAAAAAAAAAAATTCAAACATTTTTTTTGAAAGCTTCAGGCAGTGATTGGGTCAAGTGATGTAATCAGAAAAAAATCACTGCCCTCCTGGACGCCTCCGTTCATTTTCAGGCCTTGTCAGGGTGATAAATTTTAAATCATTTTGCTGATCCCTGAGAAGGCAAGCAGCGACTATTTAAATAACATGGAGACAAAGGTTGGGATCAAATGGTGGGCAAGTAATTCTCTGGAATAATTTTATTCCACCGCAGACTCTCCACAGGTAGTCCCAACTTCCCCAGTAGAAGGGGAAAAACTTGAGTTTCTCATTTGCCATTTTAGGGTAAAGAAAAATGAATGAGAAGGTATTTAGTTTTTTGTAACTTTAACTTCTCAGAAACTCACTTTTACTGAAATTGTCTCCTGACACCATAGATAAAACAAAATAAAAAATCCATCTAAAGTCATTATTTCTTAAGAGCAAGTCGTGTTACTAGACATTGCCTCAATACCCATATCTTGATTTTTAAAGATCTAATTTCTTAGGAGACTTATAGAATCATTAAATATAATAATTATCATAGGCTGGGGAAACCCAAGTTTGCGTCTCCCAGTACAATGGCCCAAATCACCACAACTGTTGCCAGGTGCCTAGCTCACAACAACTGGCCAAGATATTTTCTTATTGTGAGAAAAACCTAAGAGATCTGGGTTGTGTTGCCAAGGAAACCGCTTTCCCTAGAGATGTGAAGAATAGATGGGTAGCTATCCTGTTGGGCATGCCTGAGTGACAGTCCTCCCTGGAGGTAGATGGATGAGCCAGATGACCTCTGGAGATCTCTACTTGTCTCACGACTATAAAATTTAGAGAATATAGAAGAATCGCAAGTTTTCTGTTGTTCACACACAGTTGGCCATTGTGAGTGTCTTTGAAAAGATTAAACTATTCTGAAATACTCACTTGGCATGACTAGTGCCTAATGAATCAAGATTCAGACAGTAACTTTTGAAGTGGACCCTATTTGATTATAGTATTAAGGAAATGACTTTGCTAACTACTAAAATTTAAAGCCTATCAACTTCAGATATCATTTTGGTATTATTAAACCACCTAAGGATCAACACATAAATAAGTAAAAAAAAAAACCTCAAACCAAAAACAAACATAAAACTAACCTCAGACAAATTAGGTATTTAAGTTTCTCCTGTTTAGAAGAACTCAGATTTGGATCTTATTTCACTTCTTCCTTCTCTTTCATATTTAAGTAAAATTTCAAAAGGATACATAGATCTTTGAATTTGTTTTAAACATGGCTGGCTTTATTTATGGCTGAGGAGATAAGCTTACTATAGTTGTCAACATAAAAATGAGTAAAACAAAACTGGATAAATTTTGCTATAGAGTTAGAAATCTTAAACTCTAATTTCTTAGGAGACTTGTGGAATTGTTTTTTTTTTTTTTTAATCAGGAAGCCAGACCTCTGAGAAGGAGGTCTCTGGTGTGACTTAGAGTGGCAGTCGCAGTAGGACTTGATGAAGATCTCTGGTGATAGAAGTCCCTAGATAATTTTTAAAGAGATATTTTCCAATTCAACTTTCTTCCAAATACTCATTAAAAAATAACTTTTGAGATACTCCTAAGCCAGATTAAAAAAAAATATCAGGAGAAAGCCAAAATAAAAAAGAGAGTTATACCTAACAAGCCACTTCAAAATTACAACTGAAATCATTCAATTAGGTCACATTAACTTGGACAAAGGCAAGACTAATTTCTACCATAAATTTGTCTTCTCCTAAATTCTTCGAAGCAATATGCATTATCTTAAAAATATTTCATTGACCTCACACATCACTAAAATGAAAGTTATTGAACTGACTGGACTATCACCATGGTAATGAGTAATGCAAAGGAAGGAATGGCATTATTAGCATATTGAATACAAACATTGTCCAAAATAAATTCTATCGTATTTTTGAAACCTTGGTTCTTCCCGAAATTTTTATGAGATGTAATAAAATGACACACTAAAGTTGGCTTGTCTTGAATTATAAGTGTAAAATATCAAATAAAAAATTACCCTGTATAGTGATCTGTTTATTACAAGCAAAAGTAGTCAACATGACTTAAGTTTTTGAAATTACCCCATTTTCCGTGAATGCAAGAATCATCTGTATTTACTAAATTCCAGGCTACAGTTAATTAGATTATACAAATCGCAGGTAGCACATGGACAGGTTTAGGCTTCAAATCTGGTCATACATACCCTCCTGCTTCCATCCTTGTTTCTGAGTCACCACTGTCAGGGTACAAATCCAGGCCATGGTATTTGCTATCCAGACTGGTACAGAGTTAGACTAACCCCAGGACTGCTCACCAGGTAAAATCCAGCTCATATCAAGCTTTCAGTTTGAAGTTTTTATAAGAAGAAAGCAAAACAAAGCACCAGCATTGGTTAGGAAGCAGTACCTCATGGTCTGGGTTGAAAGACAGGAAAAAAGTTAAAGTCAAACTTAGAAGTGACTGGTTTTTTTGTTTGTTTGTTTTGTTTTGTTTTTTAAGAATCACATTCAATAAATAGATTGGCAGGTAAATATTAAAGAGCTCCTTTATTTCCATATTTATTACTTCTGACAATAGTCACTGTAATATAAATTAGGTTTAAACCTTAAAAAATTTTTTTTCAGCTTATTACAGCTGTTTTTATTGTTTTTAAGCATCAAATGATTTTTAGATAGCAAGTTGTAACTGGTGCAGCAATGGGCAGCCGATTGTGAGCCCCAGGGCTGTGAGAGCGTCCACGCTGTGACTGCCTCTTCTGGGATTTGGGCTGCCATTTGTGAATCTACTATTCCCTCCTATAGTAAAATTTTAGTTTTTCAGCTCTCCTGAAATGTAATGGTTCCAAGGAGACACTGTCACTTTTTAAGCTTATATCCCACCCTCATTGCATCCTGACACTTCCATAATTCTAGTGAGGTTTTAAATTGCAGATACTCAGTTAAATTTAGTCAATTAAATTATTTAACGCTACAGAAAACACCTGATAAGCTGTGCTATTTGTGCAAAGCTGGAGCATTAGGCTTGGGCATTCAAGTTACTCTGGCCCAAGTGAGCACATCTCAGAAAGAATAATGTAACCAGTAGTCACAAATTTGTGTTAGAACTAAGAGTGATTAAGACTTTAAACTTTTGACATTGGTTGTGGTAAGGATCTAAAGAGCCCCCGTTTCAATGAACAGTAAAATCTTGCCTTTGAAAACATGCCAGTGCTTTCCTTTCAAGGTTCGTATTTTATACGCCGACTACAATGATGACACTCTGAACTCTCTGTGCAAGAATAAGGAGCAGATGCCATTTGAAAGAGAAAGATTAAGTCATATTTGAAGAAATGGAAGGCTTTGTGCCACCTTTTAAATAGGCAGTCTCCTGTTGACTTCTGAGGATGTCAATTTTCCACCTGCTAATTTGATGGCTTGTAACCCCAGCTAAGTGAGAGGGCAGAATGGCCTCTTCTGTTTTCTACAGGCTGCAAGGCAATGCCTTTGAAACCTGGAACTAGGGTTTTGCTACTTTGATAGGCTGTTTATAAATAGAAGAGTGATTGTGTTCCCCATTGTTGTTTCAAAGGTTTCCTGAAATGTTTCCTGGGTAATGCATGAGTCAACCTGCCTTTGAAATCGTCTGGTAGGAGACGGCTGGTATAAATGTGGCGGCACTTATATAGGTCTCACACTGAAGAAGCAATTAGCAGAAAAATCTCTTTTTCATTAGATTCAGTAATTCTAGCTGGGTGCAGATTTAATTCATAAATTTCAGATAGGGGAAGAGGAAAGAAGAAGGATACAGGAAGTCACATTAATTTGGAAAAAAAAAAGAAGTATCCTTTTAGCTGCAGTTTGTATATCGTTAGACAAGAATTGATGTCACACTTTCTAATATCACTTTATAAAACCATGAATTAAAAGGATTATAATGAGGCTTGATTATTTCATGCCACCCTTCATCATCATAATCCCTTAGAAATTCGAGTGCCCTCCCATTTTTACCACCTAGCATAGTTCTAACATAGCAGGTGTTCAATAATTATTTGTTGGAAGAAAGAATTGTTGATAAATTCTAGATATTACAACCAAAGGGTTATAAACTTGTACAACAATATTAGAAGTTTAATCAAACCAGAAATATATTAAAAAATCATATTTTCTGTTTAATGATAACCAAACCAGAATTTTGTTCAGAAGTCGTCTGAATGTAAAGTTTTAAAGAACACAATCACTTATAATCTCTTTGCTTCTTGATTAATTTGTAACTCATAGCTGTTTATTGCTGAGTTATATATAATTGCCAAGATTTTATCATTCTAATAAGTACTAATTCCACATTTTATATGTGGCTGGTACACTAGGAAAAATATAGTTTCACCACAAAGAAAAAAATTACCTTTTAAAACGTAACTATATTATTCAACTAACCAAAAAACATGAGACAAACAGATTTTACTTATGTCTTAATAATCCATGTTCAGGAGGTGGGGAGGGGGTGATAGGACCTTAAGTAAATCTGTTTCATTGACTTCTTTTTCCCAAAGGAAACCTAGAATGACAAAGGAAATGCACATTACTCCAGCCTCTTGACTTGCAAATCAGCTTGGCCTGGATTCTAACTGGGAATTAAGCTCCAATAAAAGGTACAGGGCTGGTGCTAAAACAACAGGGACCAAAGCAGGAAGCTTTGCCATTGACAGTGAATAACTAAAGAGCTGTGTGTCAAAAAAGACCATAATTTGGTTAGATACACCACGCGGGCAATGCAAGAGCAGCGGGTCAGGTTATTGTGTGTTGGTATAAAGATCTTAAGTCTCCCGACTGGCTGCATCTAGCTTGATCCCCATTTTAAAAAGCTTAGAAAAACTGTAGCACTTTCCTGGCATGTGGGTAGTATTTGTTGAATAGGAGGGCTATTAACGGGAGAAAAAAAGTCAGATGGAACACTGTGCTTTCTCCGCTTTTCTGGGAAAGGAAATAACAATGAAATGATTCCACCAATAGTATTATTTGCAACTTTGACCCAATATTTTCAAACTATGGCTTTAAAAATTATACTCTCTTCTAGACCACATTTTTAGGTCATAAAACCCAACCAGATTCTAAGGTAGGAAAACTTCGGTACTTATTACCGGCCATTGCATAAAAATCTGTCATTCTCCACGGAGTGGTATACATCTACTTTTGTGTGTGTGTGGTATATGGGCATGTTTAACAGGTAACCTGTGTATGCAGCTTGTGGGAGGTGTTTGGGGGTTAGGTTATGTATATGAAACCTCGGAACGGAAGCTGTCTTGGTCAGAAGGTTAATGTTTCTGTGTAGCAGTGACTTTTATCCCCAGTTGGACAGGTAGGGACATAAGCTCTGGGGTTTTTGTCTGTCTGTTTGCCTATTTCTAGGTTAAGCATCCTTTAGGAAATGAAGCTACAAAACAGAGACCAGCCAAACATAAATGAGTAGGCGTCAGCCTTCTTTGGAAAACGCAGCTGAACTGAACTAAATATCTATCCTTTCAGAAACTGGACTGACATTCTACCCATCAACTCTCTGCCCCAACCAGAGTCACCTCTTCCCCACTCTGCCATGCTCGGTGTTCCAAGAAGCTACGTGCTTCACTTGTAAATACTTCAATTGTTTGCAATGGTCCAGCAAATACGGCACACGTGATTCTTTCCCGTGCTTGAATAAAGAACAATAGCCTTTCGTCACATTCTCTTTGGGCCTGTGCTCTTTAGATTGTGTCAGTAGGGGGAACATTTTTGGAGCTCAAGCACTAAAAACTGTAACTTTCTAGACAACACCAGATATACGACTGAGATTTGAGCAAAACCCCAATCTGATTAGCCCAAAGGGCTTATCTTTCAAAAAGAATGTCCCTGCCTTCATTATTGCTACCTCCATAAGGACAAACCCACAGATCCTTTAATGCTAATAGTAATGGTGATAGATTTGGCCCAGTGATGGGGTAGAGAAGGGGCAGGAACACACTGCACAGTGGGAGAGCTGCCACGTAAACACGTTTTCCCCAAGTCAAGTTTTAGTAGGAACTTTTCCAATGGAGGACTTTCTTTAGATCAATGATTTCTAAATTCAGTCAAAGAAAATAGCATTTTTTTAAGGAACTGAAGTCTATGATATATTTATATCCATATTGCTAAACATCCAAGTCTAAAAAACATAAAAAATATGTAGCAATGCAGTCACTGAATAGCAAGGCATGTCCACATTTCAAAGAGGCATAAAATGTGAAATGATATAACAACAGGTCAAAAATAGGAAACAAGATTTAGCATAGTCATATTGTATTGGAAAAGGAAGATAAAACACGCTATTTAGTTACCTAAATTAATTTACAGGAACACGGGAACTTAGAAGTCCTCCGACAAACCAAGTGCAGATAACCTAAAGGTGGGGAGTGCATGTTTTGTTTCTATCTGTCCCCTTTAACAAGAGAACGTGAGGTAATTAGAAAGTATTCAATGCATTCTGGACTGTTCTGCTAAATGTCCCAGGCAAGATAAATCAAAATGCTTCAGAAAAATAAGGCCTAGTTGAGTATTTGGGTAGAGGCCCCCCCTTCAATCAGCTGGTCGCTAAATGGAAATCTCATTATACTCTCATTTTGTAGAGATGGATTGATCCCACTGTAGAAAAGGCTGGTTGCTGAGACTGTGTCTCTTCCAAGTTCCTCAGCCTCCTCTGCTCTTACCGAGTTAGGTCTTCAGAGTGACGAAGGAAAACAGGTCATTTTTCCTTCATAAAGTATCACTGGATGATTCCTCTGCATTAATTATATGAACCTTACAATAGTTACAGATTAAAAAAATTTTTTTTTTAAATTTTTCATCTCAAAGAGTTCTCAGTCCCCACCCCTCACAAGTTACCATGAAGGGGCACTAAAGTGCATTTTGATGTAGGGGAGTAGAGTTTAAAGGTGCTGTCCAAGCTAAGAACCGAGATGATGCTGTTTAAAAAAGAAAGGCAATTCCTTCTACCTCCATCTCTGGAGTCAACTGAAAGAGGGCAATGAACTAGACCCTCACCAAAGGATTGTCCTAACTCTTAACTTTAGAGAAAACTGTGTAAGGACCTGCACATATAGATTCATTTATTCGTCCAAAATAGCAAAAATAGGCCTATTTCACCCTTAAGAAAGTATTTGCAAATCTGATCAGTTATGATCATAAAAACGTGAATGGACTCCAGATGCAATCCATGGGGGCATGCTCGGTGGTCCTAACTATGTGTCTTCAGCTTAAAAGAACATGCTGCTGTTCATTTTCATCAAAACATGACTTCTAACTACCATAAATAAAATACACATGGAACGATTAAATCTTTTTCTTACAATAATTACTTTTACATTTAAAAAGTCACCATCATCTTCAGATAATATCGAAAAGTAGGACTCTAAATCTTATTATTTCCCAGTCTGAGTTAACAATTTTGCACAGGCCCGATAATCCAAAACTTGGAGCTCTGATCTACACAACTTGGCAGGTTTCACACAGTTTGACAGGTAGGCAATTGTGAGATATGCTTTTTTAAAATTAGCATTTTCTATCAAAACAGTCTGAAATCTTTTAAAATCCTCATAGAGACTGTATTTGTGCAATGCCACAGACAGGCAGCTAGAAAGGAGACAACAGAATACAGTCTGGAAGATTCAGTCCAAGTTTTCTTGGTCCTCAGTTTACACAACCATGAGCCCAGGAAATCCAATTAAATACAGTGCTTTAAATAGAAGAGCTGGTCCTAGAATAACTTACGATCCTAGACAGGGACAGTCTCAACCACAGGTGATTTGATGCACTCTTCGTGCAGTCTGCTCTTTTCTGCGAGGCTCAAAGAATTTTCAGCAGAGTGCTCTGAAATGTGACTGTCACCATGCAATGCAGAGACAAACCCTTCCTGGGAGGGGCCTTTCAAGTATGAGTGAAATTCCATTTGAGGATGATTGGACCTGTGTTCGGGATATAAGCTATTGCAGGGCACGCCGCTGTCATTTTCCGAAGAGGAGCAGCAAACGATGACAGAGGGGTTGGCAGCTGGGTAATGGGACGTGCCGTAGGCCTCTTCTGCTTGCCGGGCATAGTCAACGAACTGCTCCGGGGTCATGGTGTAAGGCACCAGCGAGAGGGTGCCATTTTTGACAGTCTCTCTTTCAGCATAGTTCTCAGAGATCTGGTTAGGAGTTCCGGGAATGTGGCTGTCTATTTGGTAATACAGAGTTGAAGAGTTGGCATAAAAAGAAGCATTTTTCGTGTGGCTTTCATGAACGGCGGTGCCGTCAGAATAACAAAGGACAGAAGGAAGAGGGACAACTTCAGCATGTGTACCCAAGCCTTCCACAAAACTGTCCCCTTTCTCATCCTCCTCCTCCTCCTCTTCCTCTTCCTCTTCTTCCTCTTCCTCCTCCTCATCTGACTCACTAGGTGCCAAGCTCTGTGTGCTAGAATCAGTGACTCCGCTGCAGAAGCTACTCCCATCCTCCTCCTCCTCTTCCTCCTCCTCTCCTTGGCAATCTAATTCCTCAGCAGACTGCAGGTGCAGCACTGCAGCCTGGGGGTCAGTTTCAATCTCAAAGTTGTCTGCGATAGAATATTCTACGGAGTGAGCGACAGGGCCCATGGAACTACTGTGAGCACTTATCTCACCATGGCAGCCGTTCAGCGTGGGGATTTGTTGCTCTCGGTTTTTCTCCAGTTCAAGTTTCATTATTGTGTGCAAAAAGTGAGTCCGGACACGGATAGGATTAAATTCAATTCTACCTGCTGTGTTACTACAACCTTCTTTAGTGCAGCCACATGGGAAAGACATTCGATCCACCTTGGAAGGAAGGACACAGATTAGCCCCATGGAACTCTTATAAACCAAATAAAAATCCAGTACCTTTCAGCAACCCCTTTGAATCTGGGATTACTTAATTCCACTTTGCCCATAACAAATGACAATCAAACTTCAAATAAAAATGAAAAGGGAAAGTGAAGGCTTAAAACATGAGTCAACCTAGTTTTGAAACCTATATTCAAAATAAAAGTGAGTTACAGTAATATACTAAAAATATGGTGTGTATTTTTAGTGTGCTGACCCTCCCGTGCTTTCTTTACTTCTTTCTCCACCCTCCCTTTCTGTCCATCTCTTCATCTCATTAACTTTGCTCCCTTTTTTTCAATGTTTCTGTCCTTTCCCAGAGCTCCCTTTCCTTGTGATGCACATCAGCTCATGTACCCAATTTTAAGCAAATAAACGTACTGCTTCATCTCCAGCTTCTATTTTTACTCTAAATTATATGACATTCCCCATACTAGCTATCTCCTTTTTTCTTTGTTTATCATAAAATGAACATCTCTGTCCAAGGTGTCCAGATTGACACCACCTGGTATCATGTAGCCAGATAATTTACTCTCCTTGCTTTACCTTCTCATTCTTTCAGATCCTTGCACACGGTGTATGATGTGCACCGCAGGGCTTTGATGGGCATGCACATTCATGACTTTATCTGGTGGACTCACGTGTTTAGGTCCTGGCTCCCTCCTTCCCCTCTCCACTCCATTAGACTACAAGCTTCTGGAGGAAAGGGGATGCTCCTTTAATCAACACCTTAAAATTAACTGGGTGACTGGGGTACCTAAATAGAGTAGTGGGATTCAGCTAGCATTGCTGGACTGAATTTTTGACTCAAGTGATATGTAGAATTCTGGGCAATCCAAGGGTACTCATTCCTCCAGTTAACCTGTATGCACACCAGAGCACAGGCAATCCGAAAGAACTTGCCCTGCTGGCCACCTTATCCAAACGTGGGGAATTTCTTGTGCTAAGAGGAGAAGGCAGATTCTTGCACAATCATCCTGGTCCCAATAACAAGTTGTAGCAGATGTCAGGTCCAGAATTTGTAGCTGTCTTCTTACTCTGGAATCCTCTTTCTGTGAATCTACCTCAAACAGCTGTTCAGCTGATTAGAACTGTCCTCTTCTGCCTGCCCGAGGGGCTCTCCTTAAGGCCAAGTTTCTGCCTAAAATAATGACACCTAGTTTTTAAACTAGTTTTTAATAATGTCTTGGCTCACCCAAAGTTTTCTTCTACACGTCAGAAATTTTGTTACATGTAAAACAACTGCATCTATAGAGGATGGTGCATTAACTCTTGTCTTTGGATTCCCTGAAAGGCAAATCCTTACCTGACACTTGATGCCTGCCAGGCTGCAGGTGCATGTTTCTGGATCACAGAACACACGGCAGTCACAGCCACAGTCCTCTCGCGAGAGGCGGATGGCGCGCAGCTCATGCTTTTCTTCCACATCAATCTTTTTCACTCCAGAGGCCCGCAGCAGCGCTCTTCGTTTTTTTGTTGGCAGGGGTTGCAAGAAGAAGTACTCATCTACCTCTGTGTTGTCTAAATCAATATCATCATCAGAAATGTCATCCACTGTAAGAGTGCCAGCTTCTTCAGATTCCACGGTGCCATTCTTGGTCATCTAGAAACACAAAGCAGCAAATAAGGGACTTTGCATGCGCAGGGTCCAACATCCTTACTTTTACAGTTGCTAAGAATAAAACTATTATACAACATCATGTCCCTATAATCAATAAGTGTTTGTGGGTCACATCATTTTCATTTATTTTTCTCTTTAAAGAAGTCACAGTGAGGAAAATGAAGGCATCAAAATGATAGGCTTTTAAATGCACTGGTAAGAGAGAACTGTTAATTGGATCGCTTAACCTTCTAATGTTAGAACTAGAGTTGTTAGAGGTTTTAGCCAGTGCAATGTGAAAAAGACCAAAGGTTACAGATGCCCATCGGTGCAAGCTATTTTTAGACTTAGTTCGTGATGGGCAGCTCTAATGTTGGAATAAATGTGTCCTTGTTCAGACTTGATAGCATCTTAGTGGGAGCCCATGTCACCTAAATCAGCAAACATGTTGTCCTTGAAATAACCACCCTGCCTTTTGGTATCCAGCAAAACCATGTAGTAGGGAATAAAGTTGTGCTGCATTGTGCTATTGGGATTTCAAACACAGTTTCCCTACAGAACATTCCAAGACTGAAGGCTGGATATGAAGCCATCAGTCAGGTCAGTGTGCTCTCAGTAAGACGAGGAGCAGAGGGCAGTGCTGGGAGGATCTCGCCAGTGGGCCAGTGAAACAATCAAGTCAGCCCTCAAAGGAGTTCACACGGACCTGTGTCCAAAGCAATACCTTCCTCATTATAGCTCATGTGGACAACTATATACCCATAACTATTCTGCTTCTATTTATATTTCTTTTCTAAATTAATTTCATCCATCAGTAAACCCTGAATCAGTATTTCACTTCATACTGCTGTATCACCACATATTGTTTTGTTCATAAAGGAGCATTTAGAAAGAGACTTTTTTTCTGAATAAGAGCAAGAACTGTATTCTAAGGAATAGCACAGGATTAAATGCCAAAACTCTGTAAGGGATTATTCAAAAAAAAAGTTCTAAATACAGAAGCTTTTTTAATTCCTTAATTTTTCAATGTATTCATAAATGTCATTAATTGTAATTAGTACCATGCTTTTTGACCTTAACAATGGCTCAGTCATTATACAGTTAAAATACTCTGGTGACATCATTCTCTGAACTTCATAGAAAGGTTGAGATAAGAATTTAGATAACAATATTAATTATTGATCCAAAATCCCAAACAGCATTACTCTGAACATTCTGAAAAACAAATAGAAAACTGGCCTTCACCCTCAAGTAGAGGAAACGAGTCAGTAGCAAGTGTATATTAAAATATATTCCAGAAGGTGCCTGAAATGCATTTTCAAAAGCTGCTGAATTGTATTTTTGAATATCTCAGAGCTTAAATCTGTGTTCTTATAAAGGTGTGTATTCCCCTTTATCAGGTTTTGGTTCTTGGTGTGATCTGCAGTTTATTTCCTTCCTTGGCATTTCTTTATAAAGGTATTGGTTAAGCTGTTTTCATGTTTTTTGGGATGTCCACCATTAGGATGTTGCTTTGATTGGTTGCTGTTACCATTTGTGTTACTTCTTATTTCTTAATTCTTATTTGTAAACAGAAGCATCTTTCCATCTGTAAAGATCTGATTTGCTAAGGAATTTGAGTGTGTAATTGCCTAACATCTACTCAGCTCTCTGTGATAGGAAAAGCTGCATTAACAAACAGGAAGTTCCCTTTCCCTTCTTGCCAGCTCCAGCATTGAGATTTCTTTTCATTAATTCTTGGCTTGCCTTAGGTGACCCACACCAAAGTTCAGACTCCACAGCATATGCAGAATACCTCCACCTCGGCCAGCATGATCCATTTCAATATGTCCTTCTTACTTAACCTCCATGTTCTACAATATTTATGCTCCCTTGTATAACTGCTAACATCACAAAAAACTCCATTTGACATTCATAGGGTTTGATTTAAAAAAGAAAAAAGCAGTTGCTATCAGATAAAACACAATATCTAAAAGTCAACAACAACAACAAAACCTACAAGGTTTTAGCAAACATTTAAAAACATAAAAAAATTTAGGGCATCATGAATAACCAACTGGAACCTAAGAATTTTTTAAAAATTGCACTCAAATAAACTATAGTTGCTTCTTATTCCAAATACAAGTGCCCTATGAAATAAAATCTACATCTCTTATTCTCACATACTTAAATTACAACAATGTCTGTTGCACCCTCAAGACCTAGTGCAAAGAAATCAGGAGTCTTCTGAGGTCACCTCATCTCCTTTCGCTGACTCCTTCACTCCATGACCCATCTTCACAAGAATATTCATTTTTTACGATTTTCTTCTTTCCTCTCCAACTTTATTGAAAAACAACTGACATATAACATTGTGTAAATTTAAGGTGTAGAACGTGCTGATTTCATATACTTATGTAATACATAAAGATTAGCACTATAGCAAAACATCCCATAGTTACCATGTTTGTGTGTGTGTGTGGTGGGAAGAGTTAAGACTTCTCTTAGCAACTTTGAAGTACATAATACTGTAATCATCACCCTGCTGTAAGTTAGATGTCTAGAACTAATTCCAGCCCCTTGTAACCACCATTTTACCCTCTATTTCTGCAAGTTCTGTTTTTTTACATGCCTCACTTAGGTGAAGCCATACGGTATTTGTCTTTTTCTGTCTGACATATTTCACTTAGTATAATGCCCTCGAGGTCCACGCATGTTGCAAATGGCAACATCGTCTGCCTTCTCATGACTGAATAATATTCCATCATATATCACACAGTTTTTCTTTTGACATTAGTGTTGCCTTTCAATGTCTTTACCCTATCTTAAAACAGATTCACTGAATTTTCAGACTTCAGTGCATCAGATGCAGCCTCCTTATTTTATGCATTAAATAGGATCAGATTAATTGTGGCAGCTCTAAAACATGCTTAGAGAATCTGTTTTAATGTGCTTTTCCCTGTATCTCACAGATAGATTCCAAGTTTCTGACAGTACCTGATGTAGTCCTGGGGGACTCTAACATGAAATCCAACACAATGTGTCTAAAAAACCCTTCTGTTTATAAAATAAAAGCATACAGAGTAATCAGCACATTCAAAGGAAAGCTCTCTTTTGAGACAGATATTTTGGAATGCAACCTGGCACTTCTAGTTCCGTACTCTTTCCTCCAAATAATGCTGTCTTCCTAATAGCTCAGAGAAAGCTTGCCAAAAAATGGTGTTTAAGGAGCTGGCCAAGTCATTCTGGCCTTCAAATCTGCTTTTATTTCTGTGAATGCATGTTTGGGAACAAGGAGAGTTTGGAGGTGAAAGAGAGATGGGAGCAACAGATGTAACACAAGAATAATGTTAGTAACAGTTTTGGACTCTGTGTGCTAGGCACTGTTCTGAAGGCTTTACCTGCATTAATTCATTTAGCATCACAAAAATCTCATGAGATACACATTATCATTATATCTATTTAACTGATGAGGAAACCGAGGCATAGGGATGCTAAATAACTTGCTTAAGATTGCAAACACGAGGACATGCACTAAGTCACAACCTAGAACACGTGCCCTTAACTACCATGATAATTACATACACACACTATTTTGCTATATTGAACACATACTGAATAGTCTGTTGTGCTTATGTTGTGCTAGGCATTAGGTGTATCAATGCCCAAGACACAAGCCTTGAGGTCAAGGAATGGGAGTAAAGAGATGAGAAATCAAGTAAATTTCAATCCAGTTCATGAGGATTTCCTAGCTGAGGGTAAACACAGGGCATTTGAGAATATGTAGAGGGGCACCTAAAGGTAAGGCTGGTAGTGGGGTGAGGAGGAAAGACATTCACATCTAAGCCTAACTCTGAAGGTGGAGTAGCAGTGAGATGAACTAGTTGAGGCAGAAGGCATTCCACACTTAGCAATGATAATTTCAAAGCCTCAGGTGAGTCATAGTACGAGGTATTCACTGGCCTCCAGTTTATCCAGATGACTGTACTTGTATGGGATCCCTTCTTGTCTTGGTCCATAAGCAAAGGATAAAAAGCATGTAGAGAGCAGATCTTCAGCGAGTAGCTCCTCTGTTCCACTGCCTTAGCCATCTTACAGGTGATAAGAACAATTCATGATTAATTCAATGATCTTTATTGTATTACATACCTATCCTATATATGTGTAGATTTATTTATATTGGAAGGATCTCAAGGTCATGGGCTCTGGTGTGTGTGTTTATTTTGCTCAATGATGATACTTAACATTGGAATGTGTAAATTTGTCCAGACTTACTCTACAAAGCAAAAGACTGTAACTTTTTTGAAAACAGAATGGAAACATCTTAATTTTCCAAATCTGCCTGACATGCACTGATAAGTATGAGTAAAGTTTCTAAAGCCCAATAAGTAAAATCTTTGTCCATCTAAATACACTTGAGGGATGGGATACATTACTGTCAGAATCAGCAAGATCATTCTGACACTCTTCTGGGTCAAGTATAAGAGAGGCTCAAATGAAAACAAAGTTTTAATCTTCTTTTTTTATATCACACAATGGGTGAATTCCACTATGAATTTCAATGCAAGGCAATCTGGTGAATTAAGTGAAAATAATGCAAAATGATTATGAGAGAGAAAAATACTGAAAACATGGAATGACTAAAATGCTAAAAATAAAACAAAACCAAACCATGTATTTTTAGCAGTTAAAATGTACTCTTATTAATAAAATCTCCAGTTTGTTATAAAGTTATTAGCACATGTGAAAATCATAATGAAAATAAGAATGTGAAAAATAGTTTAATTTCACACACACTACTGCCTATTTGTGATGATAATAATGTTGAGAATGACCCAACCTACCATATATCGAAAACCTAGCCAAGATGGAGGTGTAGGTAGATACACTGTGTCTCCTTGCACAACCAAAAGAAGGACAACAACAATTTAAAACAAAAAACAACCAGAACTGACAGAAAATCGAACTGTATGGAAGTCTGACAATGAAGGAGTTAAAGAAGAAACATTCATCCAGACTGGCAGAAGGGGTGGAGCCGGGCAGCGGGGAGGAGAGGACTCATGGCAAAGCAGCAGATTGTGGACTGGGGTGGGCAAGGGTGTGGCTGGCCAGCAAGATAAAATGGGAGGATCAGCCGGGGAGCCAGACAGACCATGCAGCCCAGACCCCAGAATGGGGAAATAAAGCCTCAAACTACCAATTGAAAATACCTGTGGGGGTTGAGGTGGCAGTGGGAGGAACTCCCAGCCTCACAGGGGAGTTCACTGGAGAGGCCCACAGGGTCCTAGAACATACACAAACCCAGTCACCTGGGAATCAGCACCAGAGGGGCCCAATTTGATTGGATATTGGGGGAACTGACTGAAAGCCAGCAGAGAGTGGAACAAGCGGCACTGTTCCCTATTAGACCCCTCCCCCATATACAGTGCTGCAACCCATCGAGCTGTGTTGCCCCACCTTGGTGAATACCTAAGGCTCCACCCCTTACACGTAACAGGCATGCCCAGACCAAAAAAGAAATGGCCCAAATGAAAGAACAGATCAAAGCTCCAGAAAAAATACAACTAAGTGATGAAGAGATAACCAACCTATCAGAAGCACAGTTCAAAACACTGGATGCTTTGGTTCAATCATGATGCTTACAGAATTGGTTGAATATGGTCACAAATTAGATGAAAAAATGAAGGCTACGCTAAGTGAAATAAAGGAAAATGTACAGGGAACCAACAGTGACAGGAAGGAAACTGGGACTCAAATCAGTGGTGTGAACCAGAAGGAAGAAAGAAACATTCAACCAGAAAATAATGAAGAAACAAGAATTTAAAAAAATGAGGAGAGGCTTAGGAACCTCCAGGACATCTTTAAACGCCCCAACATCTGAATTGTAGGGGTACCAGAAGGAAAAGAGGAAGAGCAACAAATTGAAAACTTATTTGAACAAATAATGAAAGAGAACTTCCCCAAGCTGGTGAAGGAAATAGACTTCCAGGAAGTCCAGGAAGCTCAGAGAGTCCCAAAGAAGTTGGACCCAAAGAGGAACACACCAAGACACATCATAATCACATTACCCAAAATTAAAGATAAGGAGAGAATCTTAGAAGCAAAGAGAAAAGGAGACAGTTACCTACAAAGGAATTCCCATAAGACTGTCAGCTGATTTCTCAAAAGAGACCTTTCAGGCAAGAAGAGGCTGGAAAGAAGTATTCCAAGTCATGAAAGGCAAGGACCTACATCCTAGATTACTCTATCCAGCAAAGCTATCATTTAGAATGGAAGGGCAGATAAAGTGCTTCCCAGATAAGGTCAAGTTAAAGGAGTTCATCATCACCCAGACTTTATTGTATGAAATGTTAAAGGGATTCATCTAAGAAAAAGAAGATAAAAAATATGAACAGTAAAATAAGAGCAAACTCACAGTTATTAACAACCATACCTAAAACAAAAACAAACTAAGCAAACAACTAGAACAGGAACAGAACTACAGAAATGGAGATCACATGGAGGGTTATCAGCAAGGGAGTGGGAGGGGGAGACAAGGGGAAAAGGTACAGAGAATAAGTAGCATAAATGGTAGGTAGAAAATAGGGGGAGGTTAAGAATAGTATAGGAAATGTAGAAGCCAAAGAACTTATATGTATGACCCACGGACATGAACTAAAGAGGGGAAATGTGGGTGGGAGGGAGTGTGCAGGGTGGAGGGGAAATGGGACAACTGTAATAGCATAATCAATAAAATATATTAAAAAAAAAACAGACAAACAAAAAAAACCTGGCACTCAGCTCCATGCTTTATATAAACTATCTCATCTAATTTGCAAACAATCTTAAGAAGTAATTTTTAATAGATGAAAAAATTGGAATCTTCAGAAGAGAATTAGCCAAAGTCTATCTAGCTACATAGCCAATGGGTGGTTGTACTGAGAATCTGGACTCTTTGATGCCAAGCTTGAGCAAGTTTTGCAAGAACAGTTTGGAGCGAAAACCCTTAGAGTAACAGAGCACCTGTTTACAAGGAAGGACATGGTTACAGCCAAACTCCCAGGGCTCATTTCAGTGGTGTGGAGCAGAAGACAAACGAGCAGTGCAAGCTCCCTTAGAATTAGCTCATTCAGAAATGAAAAATATGATTCAGACACAGAGAAAAAGAGCTCAGGGCAAAGAAGATGGGAAGTGAGCTGAAGATATGACCACCTCACCAGTTAGCGTTTCTTTCGGTTACTTAATTTGTGGGCATGTGGAGATGGCCTTGCTAATAAGAGATGCCAGAAGAAGCTGGCCCAACTGACAGCTGCCACTGTCGAACTAGTGAGTTCCTCTCGATTTTCTCAGCTGACTTTTTCACATAAGCCTTGGCCTATATTTAGTCAGCATAGTATGTTGCCTAATTTTGTAATCATCTATTAGTTTTGGTGATTGAATTCATGTATAGATTTCCCATTGCAATGGGAATACAATGAGAATAGAGACCACTTATGTTTTGCTCACCACTGTATCCTCAGCACCTTGTTAATTGCAACCCCCAAAGTAATTGGTTAATAAATATTATTTGAATGAATATTCTTTTCTAAAAATCCTCACCTGAGGAGATGTTTATTGATTTTAGAGAGAGAGGAAGGGTGGGTGGGGAGAGAGAGAGAAAGAGAGACACAGAAATAATGATCGGTTGACTTCAGGTATGCACCCCAACTGGGGATCGAACCCGCAACTTTTGATGTATGCAATGACCCTCCAATCATCATGCTATATCGCCAGCCATTGTATACTAGGTATTAGAGTTTGCATATGCATGACAGCTCTGTCATCTAAGGCACCTCCAGTCTGCTAGGGAGATGACCAGTTAATAAATATGATGTAGCACGGTTATATATGTGTAACAAAACATATGTGTAAATTATGGAATTAACTGGGAGGAGGAAATGACAGACACATTAAATGGAAAGGTAGATATAAAGGCAAAAAGCAGAATTACCTCCTTCATATTCTGATTTTATACTCCTATCAAGGACAAAAACCTTCAAGCCAGTAACAAGTGAATACATAAGTTAGGAAGGATTTCATGTAAAGGAGAGGTGGAGATAGTAAAAGAGCAATCAACTGTTTTATGTAAGAATCCCTAGGCCCAGGAAATTTGTTGTACAGCAATGAAAAGGCTCAGTCTAATATCTGTCAAAAGTCATGGAGAAAGAAATAAAAAAACAATCACAATGAGAGTGAATTTTTTTTAAAGAGCTAATTCTAGATAATAATCTAGAAGAGATTATTTAAACACATGGTCTCTGTACACCTGAAAAAGAGTGGCTACTAGAATATTGCTTGGGCTCAGCAGAGAATGGCCATATATCAAGTTAGAGTCCATGTAGAACCTTAACAAAGAAATAGGAAATGTAAAAGCCAGATAAAAGATAAAACAGAGAGTGTGGTGCAGAGCCCTGACCTCACAGAACACAACCGGAAACCACTGATCTAGCCCTGGGGTTTTCAGACAGAATTCCTATGGCCTGCACATGGAACAAAGGACTGTGAGATGAATAATAAGATGGATGGATGCATGGACTTTCAGTTAGCTGAACAGTTGAAAATGTGTCTAAAAACAGTGATGCTGAGCTCTTCGGCACCATCAGGGAGGTGGGAATGCGGGATGTGGCTCACGTTCGCCTGTCAGCAGCAGTGCATGGCCTGGCAATGAGTCTCAATGGAGGCTGGGAAGGGGGTGGTGAAGGCGAAGTTCCCTTTTCTCCCTGCGGATCACTACTCTGAGAGGATATCCCGAACTCGGCCTTGTAATGGGAGGTATAGTTTTAAAGTCCTGTCTTGGATGAATACTTAGGAGGCACATTTGATTGCATCTTCAAATGACAAGATCAGGTTTCTTTAAATTAAAAAAAACCCCACAACTTTATTGATTGCTGTCTGTGCACTATGTCCAGTACTAAAGAGGATTCCTGCCCTGGAGTGATAACAAAGTTCAATTTACTCATGTGTAGTAATTCACACCTGCCTTATCTGGGTTTTGTTTGGCTGCTTGTTTTTTGTTTGGTTTCTTTTACTTACTACCAGCTTAATGTGAACAAACAAATTAATCAAGTTCCTGAAATCTACAGTAACTTTAGTGTATATCCATGCATAGGACAGCCACAACTTGGGGCAGAATAATGGGACATTCCTGTATGCTGGACAGATCCCATCTGGAGTACCGAGTCTAGACCCAGTACCATATTTTGAGATGGACATAAATATCCAGCATTATATCCAGAGGAGGGTAACCAGGGCAATAAAGTGTCTGAAAACCATGCCCTAGGAAGATTAGTGAAAAGACCTGGGATGTTTAATCCTGAAGAACAGAAATACATGGAACGCATATAACCTATTGTCAAACATATTTGCATGTCCATCAACACTGCTTTTTAAAAAATATTTATTTATTTTTTTTATTTTTAGAGAGAGGGGAAGGGAGGGACAAAGTGTGGGAGAAAAACATCAATGTGTGAGAGAAACATCATTTGGTTGCCTCTCACATGCCCCCAACAGGGAACCTGGCCTGCAACCCAGGCATGTGCCCTGATCAGGAATTGAACTGGTGACCTTTTGGTGTGCAGGCCTGCTCTCAATCTACTAAGCCACCCGAACAAGGGCTTCAACACTGTTTTTGAACGCTGAAGGTCTGAAGAATAGGGAGAAAATTTATTCTATGTACCTACAGGGCAGAATTAGTGTCAAGAGGTATAATTAGATGGTAGCAGGTTGGTCCATGTAAAGAAAGACTTTCTAACAATTAAAACTGCATAAATGGAATGGGCTATCACAAAAAGCAGAGTCCCCAGATATTGCAATTAAGTGGCTGGATAGACAAATAAGTATGTATTTGATTGAAGGAATTCCTGGGTTCATGGTATGAGTTAGATAGATGACCTAGTCACTAAGGTCTCTTGTAAATAAAAGGAAAACATTCATATCATTTGGCTACTCAGTCAAATCTTACAATATAATTCTTGAGTTTATTAGTTGTTAATTGCAGGTGGCAAAGTGGAACCAATTTAATTATGCCTCAATGAACCGAGATGTTTGGTTGTTTTGTTACCTTATAAGAATTTTAACAACCAGAATTTTCACTGAGTACATGGCTTATATATCACCACAAAAGTCACCAGAAAGAGTAATAATATCAACATATAAGACCCATAAACTTTTCATACATTCTTTTATCTTCCTTTCTGGTTTAGACAAACAGTGCTTCCTTTAGCAGTGGCTGATAAGTGAAATAAATCCAACAGTGTGCCGGTAAATATTTAACAGCTGGATATTTCTCTTTAAAACAAGGGGGTCTAGTTGTTGTTTGTCAAGTCCCATGGTGTAAATAATACCCATAATGGCAGATTTTAAGCTACCATTGGGGAGATAGGTCATGTGCCCAATACACTTTAGTGAGCATCTTTTGCAACTTGGCTCTAGCACACCATTGGATGCACCCCATATTTTAATCAGCAGAATCCACTCAATTGATTTCAGACTAAAAAATCAATGTTTATTGCATATGAAGCATGTAAAGATTTTATTATACATGCTTAATTGTTCCATTTAAATTAAAATACCAGAAATATTATGAAAGAACATATTCTTTTTTTAAATATATTTTATTGATTATGCTATTACAGTTGTCTCATTTTCCCCCTTTCTTCCCCTCCACCCCCATTCCCCACCCTTTAGTTTTTGTCCATGGGTCATACACGTAAGTTCTTTGTCTTCTACACTTCCTATATTATTCTTAACCTCCCCCTGTCTGTTTTCTACCTACCATCTATGTTACTTATTCTCTGCACCTTTTTCCCCTTTCTCCCCCTACCACTCCCCTGTTGATATCCCTCCATGCCTTATATAAATCCCTTTAACATTTCATATAATGAAGTCTGGATGATGATGAACTCCTTGAACTTGACCTTATCTGAGAAGCACTTTATCTGCCTTTCCATTGGAAATGACAGTTTAGGTGGATAGAGTAATCTTGGATGTAGGTCCTTGCCTTTCATGACTTGGAATACTTCTCTCCAGCCCCTTCTTGCCTGTAAGGTCTCTTTTGAGAAATCAGCTGATAGTCTTATGGGAATTCCTTTGTAGGTAACTATCGCCCTTTCTCTTACTGCTTCTAAGATTCTCTCCTTATCTTTAATCTTGGGTAATGTGATTATGATGTGTCTTGGTGTGTTCCTCTTTGGGTCCAACTTCTTTGGGACTCTCTGAGCTTCCTGGACTTCCTGGAAGTCTATTTCCTTCACCAGCTTGGGGAAGCTCTCCTTCGTTATTTGTTCAAATAAGTTTTCAATCCCTTGGTCTTCCTCTTCTCCTTCTGGCACCCCTATAATTCAGATGTTGGAATGTCTAGAGACGTCCCGGAGGTTCCTAAGCCTCTCTTCATTTTTCTGAATTCTTATTTCTTCATTCTTTTCTGGTTGGATGTTTTTTTCTTTCTGCTGGTCCACTCCATTGATTTGAGTCCCAGTTTCCTTCTCATTCTTATTGGTTCCCTGCACATTTCCCCTCATTTCCTTTATCATATCTTTCATTTGTTCAACTAATTGTGACCATCTTTCTTCCAATCCTCTGAGCATCCTGATTATCAGTGTTCTGAACTGTGCTTCTAATAGGTTGGCTATCTCTTCGTCACTTAGTTGTATTTTTTCTGGAGCTTTGATCTGTTCTTTCATTTGGGCCATTTTTTTTCCTCGGTGCACCTGTTACTTTAAAGGGAGGAGCCTTAGATGTTCACCAGGGTGGGACAAGGTCATTGTGTTGTGACGAAGCCTGTGGGGGCGGGTCCTGAGAGAACAGCAGCGCTTGCTCCGCTATCTGCACTTCCACCACTACCCACAAGCAAGTTGGGCCCTTCTTTGCTGGCTTTGGGGTGGATGGGTGGGCTTGCATAGTTCCAAGTCCCTGTGGGTCTCTCCAATGAACTCTCCTGTGAGGCTGGGAGTTCTTTCCACTGCTGCCTCAACCCCAACAGGTGTTTTCAATCAGTGGTTTGAGGCTTTATTTCCCTGTGATGGTGGGTTGCACGGTCTGCTCTGCTCCCCAGCTTTTTCTCCTGTTTTATCTGCGCGTGAAAGAGGGACCACCTGGCCCACCAATCTTGGCCCCACTGGGTCCGGGTTGGCCAGCCGCCAGTTTTGCTGAGTGTGCTAGGGGCGCTTTGGCCAGGTGGGCCTGCCAAGGGTCTCCAGGAAGCTGCAGCGTTGCTGGTACCGCTCCACAAACCACGTCTTGCTGAGTACTCTCCACCTGGCTCCGCCCCACTTACTGGTCTGGATGAACGTGTCTTCTTTAACTCCTTGGTTGTCGGACTTCCACTGAGTTAGATTTTCTGTCAGATCTGCCTGTTTTTGTTGTTTAAATTGCTGTTTTTCCTCTTTTGGTTGTGCAAGGAAGCACAGTGTGTCTACCCACGCCTCCATCTTGGCTGGAAGTATCGAAATAACATTCTTAAACATACTCCATTTGCCCAGGGCTGATGGCCAGTCTCTCAGTCTCCATCACTTTGGTTAAGCACATTTTCTCTGTCCTTGTCAAAATAGGTTGTGCATATGACATGGCAAACACTTGGGATATTAGTTTACCATTTGGTGTTGGACTGGGCCTCCATTTGGGGGTGTATTCTCGAAGCAAAGGCAGTAAATTTGCTCTTTAGTAATCTCTATGGTGTTTAACAGAGAACGTCTGTAGGGATAAGTGATTTAAAAAAATACCATGGCTGTAGACTTTATACCATTCAGTAAAGAACTGTAGGATGGGGAAATAGTTAAAAAGCACACCCCAAAATTTGGAAAGTATAGGTTTGAGATAGTAGCCTGTGTCTACCATCTCTCACAAACCCCTAATCCCTTATATCTCCTGAGGCATTTAGGATCTTTACCTTAAGGTTAGTTAAATCACAGAACTGTTGAAGAGATACAAGGGGACATGGCTGGGGTGAAAATGGAGAACTGTACTGTTGCATGGGTAAGTCACTAAATGAATAAAACTCAATCATAAATGTAAGATTTGGGGTGAAGAAGATTTAGAGACTTTTTAAAGGTTGATGATTAAAGGTAGAATTACCATCTGGCAACCCTTTTTATGAAGAAAGAGTACAAACAACCAAGTATTGTTCAAGGAACACATGACCAAGAAATTGAGAAGTGTGTATAACCCTGGAAAGCCATTGGAGACGATACCAGATTGAAGATAGTCTTGATCTCAGAAAGGAGAAGAACAATTAAGGTTGAAAAAACATTGAGAAAGAGGGGCCAGTCGAAGCTGTGAGAGCTAAATTAAATTTCCTAGAACAAGGTAGTAGAATCCAGTAAGATATAACCCAGAGGCAATGAGAAAGCCAAGGAAGGCTCTTTGAAACGTACAAATGACTGCCTAATGCATTTTACAGATATGTGTGAAATGTGAATAAAGGCTAATGTAATTGTTCAACAGTGTTGTGCAGAGGATGAAATCTAAGCACTTAATTTAGAATAGAGTATAGTATTAAGATGACTACATTGATTGCTGTGAAGAGTATGACAGATTTGAATGGGCTTGACAGAGAAAAAGAACTACGTATGCTCGTAATTTAGAAATCTAAAGGTAGTTATTTCTTTTAGGAACATGTATTTTACTCAATCAATTTTCTCTATTAATTGTTTTTAGACAATGTTTGAAACACCAACATCATCAACAATAAGAATGCACTTGAACCTCCAAAGTAAAAATAAGTTTGTTCTACAAATCTAATTGTACATATTTTTTCCTCAATCTATCGATCTCATAATTTAAGAGATGATTTACTAAATAAGACATTTTACAATGAAAAAGTAGTTTCTATTCTTAATTTGTTCTCAAATTATTTATTATAAAGAAACATCAGGAAGTGTGTATATATCTTTTTACTAATCTTCCGCTTAAAGGCCCCACCGGAAGAAGTGCCATTGTATACACTAGGTGCTCTGTTTGGAACCCAGAGGACACCCTAGAAAGAAACGGAGGCACAGTAGAAAGAGAAACTTCTCTTTACTCTTTTTGGGCTGCTGGTTCTCAAATAAGTAGGAGGGAAACTCCCCAGTTCCAGGCCCAGTGAGTTTCCCGTGGTGTTTTTTCTGGTCTCCACAGTGAGGACTTTGGGAAGGATTTGTCTTGTCAGATGCTGCCTTCTCTTTATCGGCTCTCATAGAGGACCTCCTCCCGGCAAAACCAAAGTGGAAAAGTGTGTTTTCAGCAATCCTGGCTTTCCTCTTTGGGCTCCTTTCTGTGCTGGTGACCTTCCTGCTGCCTCAATGAAAATAATAAAATCGATTTAGTTGTTTATTTTGCTACTTACCTCAGAGGAGTTTATGTTTTAAAACAAATGCTATTCATTTTAAAAGTATGAAAATTTCAAGTATCAGAGTGAAATTTTTGGACAGCTAATTTTAGATTTTGGGTATCTAAACCTTGTACCAATAGAATCAATATTTCAAAAACCATAAATGTTAATATACTAGATGAATTACAACATAAAGGATTGAGCAAAAAAGAAAAAAAAAGAAAGAATTCATGGACATGGAGAACAGTGTGGAAATTGCAGAGGGGTGGGAGGTGGGTGGAGGTGAAAGAGGTTATAGGGGGAATAAATGGTAATGGGAAAAATACAACAAAAATATATGTATGTATGAGTGAGTATATATCTCAATATATGTATATATATGTACATATATATATAGTCTGTCCAAAAAGTATCCAACAATGTATTGTGAAAAAAATAGAGACATTTATTGAAGAAGATACAAGATATAAGAAATATAGTACGTGGGACAGTGATACCTCAGTCGCCTTCAAAGTAGGAACCTTGGGACCTCATACAGCTCTCCCAGCCTCTCTTCCACTGTTCGAAACACTCTGCAGAATCCTTTGTTGGACTCGCCACCAGCTGCCCCACTGTATTTTACTGAATCTCATTGATGGTTGGTCTGAAATCTCTTCCCTTTCAAAGGTGATTTTAATTTTGGGAAAAGCCAGAAGTCACAGGGTGCCAAAACTGGGCTGTAGGGGGCTGAATCACCTGGGCAATCGCCAAAACACTCTGCATGAGACGCGATGCATGAGCAGGTGCATTGTCATGATGAAACAGCCAGTCACCAGTTGCCCATAGCTGTGGCCTTCTGAATCATCTAGATAGTTTCCTCGGAGGAATGTTCAAGTTTAATTCAAAATTTGATGCAGATTCATTGCTCTACTCGCTCAGTCATTTTGAACGCAACAGCCACACAGTACACATGCTCACTCAATGGTGTCTACCACCCCCACTGATTACTACAGTGAAATCATCATTGTTCACACATGCACATTCCAGTCCACTCTCCTTGGCTGCCAGATTACATCCACTTCATAGAAACTGTTCTTGTTATATTAACAATGGCTAGACATTTTCCAGACAGAACCTATGTATGTAAGAACCTGTATATGTTATATATGTGTATATATGTTTTATATATATAAAGACTATCTATATCTGTAGATATAGATATATACATTTTCTTCCATTAATTCTCCTCAGGCATTTTTTTTTTAAGGAAATTGGTCCACATTGCTGTATTGCTGTGATCTTTCATCCGGTTCATGTGATGCAGGTTTCTGGATACTTGCAGTACAGTGAGGCTAAGATCCAATCACCTTAGAATCCCAGCATCGTCTTGTTGGTATGCACTTGGAAGAAGCTATGCTATCCAAATAATTTTTGTTTATATCTTCACCAAAAGAGAAAGCTGCACATTTTCACTTCTGCACTTACCAATGACAAATCTAGACATAGCACCCACTGGGATGATTGCCTCTCCTACTTGCAACACGAAGCACAATGGAAAAGATGAATCAATAACAGAATGCTATTTTTGCTTCTTTTCTTCTTCAGCTTGTTTAAAAGGTGTAGAAGTAGCTGAACACAAATTATAGTAACAGAATATATCACTGACTGATGTGGAGGAAGGTTCCTGTATTGTGTGGCTCCCCCTAATATTCATCACATGTAAAATGTGCTTCAGAGTTCACCACAATAAATCTTCTGGTTTTCAGACAGAATTACAGTTCCCCAGCTGTTAAAACCTACTGCACACAGTACTAAGCCTAAGATAGGGACAACTCCCGATAGGTACACAGACTGTCTTTCCCAATGCCTGTAGGGGATAATCAATTAATTTTAGAATAGGAAGTAATGAGATAATATAACCGGTTTTCTGTGAGTGAGTCAGCTATATAATATCTCTATGCTTCTTTATCTTTAGTTGTACACACAGCCTCATAATTTACCTATTCCACCAGGTCTTTGTTAGGATAAAATGAAATAATATTTATAAAATGCCTGGCAAATAAAAATCACTGAATGAATGGCGGTGATTACTATTGTTCCTCCAATATCTGAGTTTGAAGAACGACTTCTCTCTTTGGGTGGGGGCATTGTTGGTTTGCAGTGCATCAGAGAGGCAGAGGGTAGGCTTCAGAAGCAAATCTGAAAATTATTATTAAATTAAGCTATAGGCAAGGCAATCATGAACAACAACAGCAGTGGGTTGCTACCAAAAAATCTTCAGGGGATTTCAAGGAAATCTGTCAAAAATGCCTCCAAAGGCCCGGCTGGTGTAGCTCAGTGGATTGAGCGTGGGCTGGGAACCAGAGGGTCCCAGTTCGATTCCCAGTCGGGGCACATGCCTGGGTTGCAGGCCAGGTCCCCAGTGAGGGCCATGTGAGAGGTAACCATACATTGCTCTTTTTCCCTCCCTTCTCCTTTCTCTAAAAATAAATAAACAAAATCTTAAAAAAAATGCCTCCAAAGGAAATGTGAAACATGCTCTTTGTTGATTGTGTCCAGCTTAATTTAAGTAACTTCCTTCTTCTGCAGCTGGGAGCAAGGCATATACATACATTGCAATACGCATGAAAACAAGGTGTTTTGAAACACACACAACACTTCTGCCAACAGACTTTATACTGGAAACTAAAGGTACAGGTAACAAAGGTATGCTTATGGTGCTTCAGCTGTTTAATGAGTAACCCTTTATGTTAAATACCCTGGATGACCTGGAAAGACTTTTTTGTCATTAGATAATGATGGGAGAGCATTTCCTATAAACTGATAGGTTGATGAATCAATGTGAATATAAAAAGTGCCTTTGGATGATGAAAGTAGTTTTCTGAGCTGTGTTTCTCTTGGCTTAATCTCTAATATGGCAAAGGAATAGGTATCTCTACCTGAACAACTCCCTGACATCTCTGAAAAAGTCAAGATCCTCTGAAAATCAGTATGTCCAAAAAGACCTCATCATCTACTCCTCCCAAACACCCCCAGCCCCCAGCTGCACCTCCTCCTGCATTCCCTGTTGTATCCTTCTCATAGACAAACGTACTATCATCCACAACCCATTCACTCTTGTAAGCCAGAAATTTAGGAGTCATTCTTTTCTTTCCAAATCCACCCATCATCAAGGACTGTTGATTTTATTTCCTAAATTTCTCCCTCTGTCCATCCCTTTTCATCTACCCTACCATCAGTCTAATCTAACTCACCATTATCTTTTCCCCAGACTATTGCAATAGGCTCTTACCTGGTCTAACTTCACGTGCCACCCCCACCTCCCCCACAACATGGCTCTTTCTACTCCAAAAGTATTCTCACATCATAGCACGAACCAGATCCCAGTATCCCACCACCCTAATCCCATGCTGACCACTCTTGGATTATTTCTGATGGCCTTAGGATGAAGAGAGAAAAGAAATGCATTAACGTGATCGACAAAGCCCTACACCAACTCCGTCATGTCAGTCCAATCTTTCTGCCTCTGCTCTAGCCACACCAGCCTCTGTGTGCTCACTGGGCTGCCACAAAGCTGCTCCCGGTCTTCTGCTGCCTGAACCAATCTTGCCAACACTTACCGCCTAGCTCTCTGCTCAGATTGCAGGTCAGTTGTCATTCCCTTGAGGAAACCTTCTTTGACCTTCAGATCACATCAATTCCGTTATACACCTTCATGGTACTTTGCAGCACTCCTTCGTATTACTTAATGGAGCTGTGATCTTACTTTGTCTACATGATTAATATTTTTCTTTCCTATTAATATGTAAGTTCTGGGAGAAAAGGGATCATATCATGCTATTTTGATACCAGTTAGCCCTAGCCCAAGCACCACACCTATAACCTAGCATTGCTCAATAATACATATTTATAGAGTGAATTATGAATAAACAACGTTAGGTAAATTTTCCACATTGCTTTCAGAGAAGATACTCTACTGTTTTTGCTTAAAAAAAAAAGCCTCAGTGGGTAGTCTGTTGTGTAAAACGCCCAGTTTGGCTTGTGAATATAAATATGAAAATGATTAACGCAACCAAATTGAAGACAGGAGGTGGGGTTCTGCAAAGAGTGAGTTTCAAATGGAGTTTACCTTTAGTTTTAAAGAGTTCAGTTTTTCCTCCCTGAGGTGCTCTCGTAACATCTCCCTGTGGAGTCGCTCCTGCTCCCTGGCAAATTCGCCGAGCGTGTACTGGCGCACGCTGTTGTGGCGGCTGGACATGCCCAGGGTGCTGCCCCCTTGGCTGGGCACGCTGGTGAAGCCTTGCCTCCTGGTGAAGTAGTACACGGTGACACAACTGAAATGCACATTCTTTGTCCTCAGCCGCTTCTCCCTTTTGAGAATGGAGGAAGCTGAAAGAGAAAGAAACAATACAGTGAAGACGTAGGGCAGCGATTTTTAGATGAGGAGAAGAATTAGAAACTGCCACCTGAATCTTTGCTTAGTTGTTTCAGACGGGCGACACAAGAAATGTCATGATCTCAGAGTTAGTACAGATTTCTCTTTCTTTTATTAAATCTTTTTCTAGCTGTGGTGGAGGAGACTTTTAAGTCCTATAAATAGCAGTAGTCTAAACAAACTTTTAGGAAAGTTGCCAGTAGTCTATGAATCAGTAGCAGAATTTGATTTTTCATTTCCCCTAACCCTTGATGTTTTGGTTTTATGGTTTTCAAATAAGTTGTATCATACTATAATTAGAAAAGAAATTTCTACACAGCAGAGAGGAAGAAGGAGCTTATACCCTTTGCAACAGCATGGATGGAACTGGAGAGCATTATGCTAAGTGAAGTAAGCCAGGCGGTGAGGGACAAATACCATATGATCTCACCTTTAACCGGATCATAACCAACAAAAGCAGAAAGCAAGCAAAACATAACCAGAGACACTGAAATTAAGAACAGTCTAA
>PVJI01005471.1:0-95877 GCA_004026765.1 Micronycteris hirsuta
CCCTCAGTCCTCCAGTCCACAAACAATGACTTATGACACCTTTTATTTCTTTAGTTTCTTTTTGCTTTGCATATGCTTTTTCTTTTTATAAAATTGTCATATTTTAGACATTGTTTTGTTATCTGCATTTTACCCTTCCACTATTTTTTTTTCTTTAATCCTCACCTGAGGATATGTTTACTGATTTTAGAGAGAGAGGAGGAAGGGAGTGACAGAGAGACAGGGGGAGAGAGAAACACTGATGTGAGAGAGAAACATCAGTCAGTTGCCTCCGGACACGCCTCAGCCAGGGACTGAGCCCGCCACCCGTTGGTGGATGGGAGGATGCTCCAACCAACTGAGCCACCTGGCCAGGGTGCCACTGTTTGATAAACAATTTCCTGTTAGATATTCTTTAAAAATTTGAATTTTACTGTTTTCATAGCATTCAATTCTATTGATCTCTCATAATTTGCTTAAAAAATTCTCTACTATTGGAATTTGGGCTATTTTAAAATTTTTACTATCCTTAATCATGTTGTGATTAATATACAAGTACATAAATTTTTGTGATCATTTCCTTGTGATATTTCTAAAAAGTAGATTCTTACTATTATTAAATGTTGAATGTAAAAAAGTACTATGAAAATATTGTTGGAATAGCTAATTTTTGAGCTGGAAGGTTCTTCGGAAGTCAAATAAACTGGCCTACTCATTCCACAGCAGAGAGCGCTGAAGGTGAGAGAAAGAAAGTGATGAGCTCAAGGCAATATGGTACTTCAGAAAAAGAGCTGGAGCCGGCCATTGGGAACATTAGTATGATAAAGAGCATCACAAATAAAATGCCAGGGTTCAATACCGGAGTCCAGGAGGCGCGGGGGTGGCAGGAGAAAGACAGCTGGGTTGGGGGGAGATTGGCTGGTTACATTGAACAAATAAATGGATTGAGTGAATAAGTAAGAATATTGAGGAAAAGAGGCTCAGGTTTATAACTGTTGGAGAAGGCATTTATTTTTGAGCATGGAAAAAGGGAAGTCTAGAATCTTGAGGTGCTAGATTGGAATTAGAGATACGGGCAGGAGTGCATAGTTTTAAAATATATATACTGACACAGGCTTGTCAAATTAAGGTTGGCACAATTTTAAAGCTATAGCATTGGGCAACAGCTCGAATAATAAAAGCAAAGGATGAAATCAATAGGAAAAATGTATATACACTGATAGATATAAAAATAGTCATAGAAGCATAAAAATATGTGTGTGTATTGTGTGTGTATACATGAGTATATATATATGTATGTGTGTGTATATATGTATATATATTTCTTGCTCTGTCCACTGAGAGAGACCAGAAGCAATGACCCTCCAGGAGCACGGAGAGCAGGAGGAGCTCCGATCTCAACACCACCTTCCACTAAATGGACCCGGCTCCTAGGTCGGTCCCAGGTCTGGATGAGGGCAAGTGCAAGAGGAACCTGAACCATCTCACTGTGCCAGAAAGTAAGGCAATGCTCAGGGCGTCATGGGGACACATCTCAGGTATACAGGAGCCACCCTGGAGGGTCCCCTGCTGGCTAAATCTGGGGCAATCCGAACATCAAAATGACAAAGTATGTAATATAATTGACTAAGAGGGTAGAAACTCATGAGTTCAAACTGGTATAAACACACACAGGCATGCGCACATCAATCCAAACATGCATACTCACATACACACACTTGCTCACACGTGCATATATGTGTAAATGAAAGATGGAGAGGAAAACCTCCCCCTTGGAGTAGATTGCCAATGAATAAATGTGGAAAAAATGGTGGAAATAGAAAATTACCATAAACCGGCATTTTCAACCTTTTTCATCTCGTGGCACACATAAACTAATTATTAAATTCTGTGACAGGCCAAAAATATATTATATTATTTGCTGATTTGACAAAGATAAATATAACTTTTATTCTTCGCAACACATGGCTATTATTATATTGGCTATGGTCATTATTTTTTTTTTACTTGACAATCTAAGGGAAAAGAGGTCAGTGCTCCTGACTAAACAGTCAGTATTACATGTTTTAAAAATTCTTGCAGTGCACCAGTTGAAAATCACTGATTTACACAATGGAATAGTACTCAGCCATTAAAAAGAAGGAAATCTTATCTTTTGTGACAATATGATGAACCTGAAGAGTATTATGCTCAGTGAAATAAGCCAGTCAGAGAAAAACAAATACCATGTGATTTCACTCATATGTGGAATCTAATGAACAAAATAAACTAACAAACGAAATAGAAACAGACTCAGATACAGAGAACAAACTGACAGCTGTCAGAGGGGAGGGGGGCTTTGAGGGCTGGGTGGAAAAACGTGAATGGATTAAGCAAAAAAAAAAAAACAAACAACAAACTCCAAAACAACACCCCACAAAACCTCACAGAGAGACAACAGCACGGTGATCACCAGAGGGAAACTGGGGTCGGGGAGGCAGAAGGGGGTTGGGGGGTAAATGGCGGTGGAAGGAGACTTGACTTGGGTGGCGAACACACAACGCAGCATACAGATGACATGTTGCAGAACTGTGCACCTGAAACCTGCATAATTGCGTTAACTAATGTCACCCCCAAAGATTCAATAAAATTTTAAAAAACAAAAAGAAAATTACCACTACCATGGTGGTGGTGGACTCAGGAGACACCTGGCAATGGATGCTAAGTTCTGTGGGTGGAAATTTGATGAAGAATGAGATATTGGTGTACTCTTGGACCACCTTTCCACAAAATCTTACAAAAGGAAAAAATATAGACTTGGTTACAAAGGAAAGAGACAATGATTTTATGGTGGAGAAACATGTCTGGAAAAACAAAAACAAAAACGAGAAAAGCCACAAATGACAATCTGGGAGAAGACATTTGCAACATGTATAAGAGTCAGAGGGTAAGAGTTCCTTACATACAAGGAGCTTCTACCAAATCAGCATTTGTATTATAGTCCAATTTAAAAGGGGAAAAAGATATGATAAGGCGGTTAAGACAAGATATATAAATGGCCAACAAACATGTGAAAAGATGTTCATCATCAATAATAATCAGAGAAATATTGAGGAAAACAAGATAGCATTTTTCTCTGTTAGACTGGCAAAAAAATAAGAGGTTGATGATACGCCAGTCTCTTCATTGGCACCACAGCGCCTGCCAGTTAGAGCAGAGACTAAGGTGCTTTCTGATGGGGTGTTACTTGCAACACGGCTAGACAATCCCCCAGTAATGCTGCAATTACAGCATTACGTATACTACATAGAGAGCTACCGTACTTCCCTTGCCAAGGTAGGAACACCCTTTGACGTGCTCCCTGAGAACTTCCTCCAATGTTCTGTCAAAAATTGTCACACCTGTGGCCATATGCTCAAGCATTAATGGGAAGGGATAAGAAGTCATATCATGATGAAATCAGAGAAGCCTGGGTCAATGTTTGTGTGTCCCACCATCAACTGATGCCTGGGCTCTTCCCTAAAAGCCTCGGCACCGTCATCCAGCATCTGCTAGAATACCCTATACTTGTTCATTCATTCACTCCTTCAACAAATGTTTACTGAACACCTACTTTGTGCCAAGGAAGAGAGAGTGCTGAGAATTGAGTGAGGAGCAAAACAAGACAGAGTACATCTCCTCAGAGAGCTTATACTCTACAGGAGGAGAGAGCTTAATCATATCGCCATGTAAATATGTTTAAAACTGTAACTACGGTAAGTGGTGCGAAGGAGAGGTACCTGATGATATGAGAACCTAAAATAGGCGAATTTGACTTTGTCAGTGGAGGCCTCCTTAAGAAAGTGTGGCTTGTGCTGAAATATGATGGATGGGAAGGGGGTTAACTAGGTAAAGAGGAAGAGGCAAGAGCATTTCAGGCAGAGGGGCAGCATGTGTAAAGAAAGGCCCTGAGGCAGGAGATGGTATGATGCCTGAGGCGGGCAGAGAGAGGCCAGTGTAGTTGGAAAAGAGAGAAACAGAGGGAGAGTTAGTGTGAGAAAAGACTGGCACAGGGACCAGTCAAGTGAAGGGTGCAATTTTCATCCCAGAACCCCAGGGACAGGACCAGCGCAGTGTCTGGAGAAGATTCCTCCATCTGCCCTATGCATTTTCCCTATGGTATTCCCTACGGAATTTCCCTGTGGTATTCACGTACCAAATGGGAATAAATAAAAACCACAAGTTAAATGCCCCCATAGTTCCATGCTCCCTACCACCCCAAGCATGGTAGGTTTAATCCTTTTTTCTCAGGGCAAACATTTGGGGAGGACAGCCTCCCCAGCTTGCCCTCCCCCTGCTTCCCTGCCACCCAGCTCTTCCACCAGAGGGCACTGTTTCTGTCCTCCCTGCCCCCACGGCAGATTCTGTGGAATGCCTTTCCGTGGGTCCTTTTCTCTCTCAGCCTGCAGGCCTGAGAAAGGAGTGTAAAACCAATGGAGGGAGGGCCCAGAAAGGCCAATAGAAAATGATTATTGAACAAGCTGAAAACTGCCCAAAACATACACTCTCACTTTGAAACCACCATCGGACTGAAATGGAGAATCGTAAACCTGAGAATAATGAATGTAAAACAAGAAGAGTGTATTTACGACGTTGGAGGCCAGAGAATATCCGGAGAGGGAGGGCCGGAGGCCTTTTCATCCTTCAGACAGAGGTCTGGTCACCCGACAGTAACAGAGAAGGAACTGAACGTTAAAAAAGAAACCCAAATCCTGTGAAGTAGTACTGAATTCAAACATCACAATCTAGACTGTTATACATCAGAGCCACCTGCGCACATGAAGGCTCTTGCAGACGAAATATTAAATAAACAAAAGCATGCTGTAGAATAATAATACATAGGAGGTTACAGTCTATGAGAAGTTGGTGAAACTATGTGTTACATTTGGGTAGTCCACGTGCAGTAATAGCGTAAAGATAACGGAAGGAATCAAGTCCCAAACGGAAGACAGTTGCCCTCTGGCCGGAGGCAGGGCCACTTGAGGGGGAGTGGCGTTGGCGCTCCTTTATTTCTCAAGCTGGGTAGGGGCACGTGCCATTCATTGTATTATTATTTAAACTTTTTTATATTTATAAAGTATTTCTCAACACATGTTTTAGAAGAAAAAATTGGCAGCCTAAGTAGCTGGCGAACTACTGAGAAAAGGAACAGAAACCAGGCCTCTTGACTCCTTTCTAGGGATTGACGTTCTATTTAAAGACAGGTTCCAGACAGGTGCTATTCCTGGATGGCATAAAACAGTCTCTTGATAAGACACAAGCAGGGAATTAAGGCCCAGGCAACAGCGCTATGCAGCATGAGCTGCGGTCCTTTAAACTCCGACTGTACCCAAGTGACAAGGCCCTGGTCCTGGATTTCCAGACATGAAGCCTGGCCTCACACGGACTGGCACGGACCGTGTGCGTGCTGAATTTACGGCGTCAGCTCCCCCGGGGAGTACTGAACCTCAGAGGCTCCCTCGTAGCCCTGTTGCATGGGTGTGGACAGTGTGGGGTCTACATATTTTAGTATGCCACGTGGCATCAAGTGACTTACCTGCTGTTCCATGGTTCTTGGATCAATAAAGGTCACCAGGTCTACAGACAAGTAACCAATCACATTTCTCATTTTACAAGCGTTTCCAATTCGGAGGCACAAAGAAATGAGAACTTGGGGATCCACTGAGGTCTGAGGCACGGTGGTACCAGAGGAGATGAAGGGGCCTTCTGCATGAAACTGGTCCCCTGTGGACAGCACCCTGATTTCTCCGTTGGGCTCTATCAGCATGTCCACTGTCAGGTTGGTGACACTTTCTGCAGGTGGGTAAGCTTCGACCACGCCTCCTGTTGGGAAAAGCAGGGAGCAGTGAAAGGATCGGCACACAGGCGCGGGGCTCACTTAGCACAGGAGGGGCGGGGCCAGGCTCTGCGCCCACTTAGAGCAGGAGGGGCGGGGCCAGGCTCTGGGCCCACTTAGAGCAGGAGGGGCGGGGCCAGGCTCTGGGCCCACTTAGAGCAGGAGGGGCGGGGCCAGGCTCTGGGCCCACTTACAGTAGGAGAGGCGGGGCCAGGCTCTGGCAGATGCACTGGGTCTCCGGGCCTGTACCTGCCTTGTCTTGTGAGATCTTGGGCAAATAGTTTCAATTCTCTAAACTTCCTTTCCCTCATGTATACAATAGGCATAATAAAACCAACTGACCTGATTGTTTTGATTCTTAGAGGTCGGTGTTTATAATATTTAGCCCAATACTTGGCATACAATAGGACTCAATATATGGTAGTTTCAGTTCTGATCATAATGAGGGAGGCACCATAAAAATTATCATGTCTATGCTCATTCGTTATATAAACGATGAATCTGAGGCCAAAGGCAAATCCCTCGGGGGAATGAGCTGCCCGTAGTCCACAGTTCATGTCTGATGACCAGTGTTCTTTCTGTTCACCATCACTGCTTTTTGAAGTTTTGACAGTTAGGGCTTTCATTAGGCACAAGAGAACACTGACCACTATGTCAAGCCGAAGGACTCCTATAGAAAGCCGGTTGCAAACCATTTTTTGAAATACAGAGCTAGGGGAAGCCATCATTCTTTTTTTTTTTTTTTTTTTTAGATGGAGACAAGAGGTTTTGTTTGCTTGTTTGGGTTTTTCCCCCCGAGAGAGAGAGGAAGGGAGAGAGAGAGAAACGCTGATGTGAGAAACATCAGTAGGTTGCTTCCCACATGCACCCCAACTGGGGACCAAATCTGCAATCCAGAGATGTGCCCCAGCTGGGAACTGAACCTGTGACTTTTTGGTTTAGGGGACAGTGCTCTAACCGGCTGAGCCACCCTGGCCAGAGCACTGCTGCCATTCTCGAGAAACAAGTGTGCTTCCTCCTTGCTGATAGTGAGAGCTTTTGCTTTGAATAACAAAAATCATCCAGGCAAACCACACGCTCAATCCCAGCAACAAGATTAGCCCTCACTAATTTTGTGGGCTAGTTCAGTGGTGTTTCCAAATATCATGTGGCCCTGATTTTCTGTTTTCAGGCCTAACATAAATCACATTGTATAGATTATCCCTTTTATAGAAAAAAAATTAAATATTACTTGTAAAGAATTAGATGGTATAATTTAAAAGTAAAAACAGTTAAGTTTCCCACCATGTCTAAGTGTCCCCTAGACATGGTGGGCTCAGGAGCCTGGCAGTATTAAGATAAGCTTGGTCTGTTATTTCACAAAAATGCTGAGAGGTGACCTCTGCCCATAGGCTCTGAATGGCATAAATGGTTAAATCCTAAGATTTTAGTGGCTCTTAAACGCAGCCATCTGTTATTTTATAGGAAGGCACTTTCCTTAAATTTCTATGAAGGTAGTTGGGACTGGCCCTGAAGAAAGCTGACTTTTAGAAGGAAAGTTGATTTATCTTTTTGGTTGGTTTGAGATATGCTTTTCTTCAAATGAGGCTGACTAGTGTGTGCTGGACCTAAATATCAGTTTTTGGGGAGTTTGCAAGGTTAATGCAAAGAAACAACAGCAAAATCCTAAAAACAATCCCCTATTGAGTCTCTTGATTTAGATCATCTTGTGATGTTAGCTGTTGTCTGTATTTTGAAAGACAGTGCTTCAGTGAAAACTCATTGTCCTTTCTATTTACAAGATCACTTTAGATTTTTACTTTCAAGCAACTCATTTGCATTGTCCTCTCTGCATCGTGACCGCAGTCTTTTCATTGCTAATTTCTTTCTTTTCAAAGCAATTAACTCCTTTTTCTATAAAAATTTATTACCTTTGATATAACCCTATGACAACGCAGAAATCAAAGTTGTAGCCCATTTTGTGGCCACAAGCACCCCTGAGAGAGCAGCAATGAATGCCGGGAGGTACAGGTGATGGCGGCCTCGGCCGGGTCGGAGGACCCAGAGAGGACCCTAGCCTCGCTCAGTTAGTGAGCTTCCATGCAGGCCTGGTGCATGCACTGGGCTCAGAGCTGGGCAGAGGTGTGAAAATAAGTGAAAATACTTACTCAACCAGATTTTTGAGGTGTGTTAAAATTGTAGGATCTAACTATGTTCCCATTTACCACATTTTGTTGTGTGATTTTGCTTCAGTTACTCCTTAGCTTTGAGTCTGTTTGTTCATCTGTAAAATTGACTCTTTAACTAGTTCTGCCTCCATAAACAGGCACTATGTTTACAACATGGCTGGAAGGAAGGAAGGAAGAGAAAGAAAACAGAGACGAACTGGGGTCTAGGCAAAGCCTAAGCTGTGTTTATACATACCAGGGGAGATGAGGCAGTGGCTGGGAAAACCCTTTCTAACCTACAAAGCTCGCGTGAAAATACGCAGAGTAGAGAAGGTTTGTAGGCCGACCTTGGAAGATCAGGAAACCTCCTAACATCCTGTCCTGGATGGACCTGGAGATCTTCCCCGTCTTCCCTTCCTGACTTAAAAAGGAAACCCTTATTCTTGGTCATTTTTGTCGTTGTTGTAGGTAACTTATTTTCTTCTGTCCTCGGGGTTGACTCTCTTTGTTTTACTTGTCTGTCAGTGGGTGCATATGGAAATTTGTAGAATCACAGAATTGAGATTTGAGAGAACGTTGGCGATCACACAGCATTACCTCCCCTGCCTGTGAGGACCCCCTTTCAACATCCCTGTTAGATGGCTGGCCAGCCAACCCCTTGACAAATAGTTCATGCCCAGGGTTTGCCGAGCCCTCCCACCCCACCCGGCCCAGCCAGAGTGTTGCAGCGACCAGCAGATCTGCGCTTTCCGATGCTCGCTCGACACTGCGCTGCGGTGTGTTCCTTGATCATCGCTGGCTCTGGCCACATCTCCCGGAGCAACACAGGCATCGCTCCGTGCTACATGGGCTCTGCTACACGCCAACTGAGTGATCGGGGGCAAGGCAGCCGATCTTTCGTACTGCCGTTTCCCCTCTGTAAGACGAGGGTGGTAATGGCACCGTCCTGATAGGACTACTAGAGGGATCAAATGAATGAATGCGCACATACTTAGAATAGTGCCGGGCACACAGTAGGTACTGTTGGAACTTATTATGTTGTCATCACTGCTATTAGCTTCCCTGTGCTGGTGCTGTTGTTACCATATGATTATGATATTATTACATATCGATGTTAATATAATATTGTTACTACCTGATAGCAGTGACTGGCGTGGAGAGATATCTTCTATAGCCGGTAATACTAGCCTTCTCTTATCATTCATGTGGGTAACGTATGAGCATATCTGCCTCATGCTGTAACCTGCTAGAGAGTAAGGGGTGTTGCATGGGTGTCCCTGGGTGTAACACTCGCACAGAGACCTCTGCCACGGGGGAGGCACATCATTTGCTCCATTCATTCCCTCATTCACGGACCTCCTGATGTCCTTAGAAAATGAGGAAGAGTTAGGAGGAGGAGGGTGAAAGGAATGGAGGATGCCTTTGTTCCAGGAATGTAGAGGATCTTTATTTAGAAATTCTACCTTCAGAACTGGAGGTGAGACCATTTATACTCTCCTAGAAAACAGAAAACTAACGTTTACTAAAGACCTATTTGGGGTCAGCTCTGTGGTAGAAACTTCCACATCTGTTGCATCGAATCCTCCCATCAACGCCATGAAGTAGGCGGATGAAGACACCGGGCCCCCGAGGGTGTGAGACTGTGGCTCGTGGTCCTGGGTGAGATCCAGACCCAAGTCGCCTGACTGCAAAACCCACCTCCCCGGAGAAGCCTGGGCGCAGGAAAAGGGCTGGAATGCGGGGCTGTACACGTCACGCTCGGTGTGCTCGGCTCCTATTTACTTAAGAGGCTGAGTGCAAGATAAATATTTAGGCAGAGTTGAAAAGAAAAAGAGAGTCTGCTGTAGGAGCACTTTTCTAAACCAACACAAGAGATGCAGGGTGTTTAAATTGGCCCCAGGTTGACCCGAAACTAGAATTCAAGGTTGTGGAAACTGATGCTCAATAGAAACTTTACAGTCTTATTTACCTTGACTGAGAAAAGTGTGGAGGAATTTCCTCCACGTCGGGAAGCGTTTCTCATTGACTGGCTGAGCGTGCTGTGCTAAAATGCCCGCCAGCTCCTCGGAGATCTTCACCAAAGCCGGCTCCTGCAGAAACAAATTAAATAGAACCACAAGCAATTTTACTACAGAAATGAAAACTGCTTGTGGAGTGATTAAAAACCAGGCCTCCAACAGGCAAAAAAAAAAAAAAAAAAAAAAAAAAAAAAATGTGGTTACTGTTTACCCAGAGTCATAAAGCCATTTTGAAAAGTTTCTCTCTCTTTCCGGCCACTTCAGTTTTCATGTTCTGAAGTAATCTGGCCCCTCAGTATTGCTGCTTGCCATGCCCGTTGCCCGTGAAAGGCTGCCTTCTGCCTGCACATCAGGTGATTCCGGTTTCAGCCCCACAGCAGCCCCACCAGCTAAGTGTCCTTGGGCAAAGTAGCCTCCCCACTCTGGGCCTCAATTTCCCTTTATGTAAACATCAGATCCTCTAGGCCTGAATGTTTTTTACTCTATGACCTTACCAGGGATGACCTGGGAGAAATTACAGAATGGGGAGGGTCTTTCTTGGGTACCTCCATCTTTTTAAGCTGTGCCCTTACTCCCTCGTTGGAGGGCCTCTATGTAACCATGCAGTGAAAGCTTTGGGCTGATGCTATAGATGTGGGGTTTTAGGTGGGCACAGCTTGGAAAAGTGAGGTGAGGAGGGGGGCTGTCCCCCTTTAACTAGACGTGAGACTGGCCCCATATCATCATAAGACAACCTCAAACTACAGAGCCTTCTGTCAAAATGAAAACAGTAGGAAACCCTCTGATGAAATAGAAGCTTGGCTTTTTGATAGAAAAATCCTTGGTTTGCCAGGACAATTTTCTTTTGGAATAATCTTAGATTAAAAATTTTCAAACAGAAGCTACCTCTTCAGATTTTATCTCTGCCAGAAGGAGGGCAGCGCTGTAGATACAAAACAATTTGATGGGCATAATTCATACTTAAAATCCATGACACTGGCGAGGAGAGCTCAGGCTTGCTTTGGGCAGCTGGGAACTTCCAGATCTATAGGTGAACGCTCAGTAATTTGGGGAATCAGAAAAGAATCAGCTTTGGAGAGTGGGGCTGGCTATGAGGAGTCTGATATACTCGGTAAGCCCAGCTATTTTTACAAGTTTCCTGGCGTGAAGGTGGTTGTCCTCACCCTCTTCCCAGCTGCTGGGTACGCCTGGCTCATTCTGGGAGCAGTGCCCTCTGAAAATCTACCTTAGACGATAAGCATCTGAGAATATATATGTACATACATATATATGTATACACACACACATATACACACACACACACACACTCCAGGCAGGTCCAAGTAATCTGAATAATTTCTGAAACATCCAGAAAATCCTGGTGGGAGAGTCTCATTAGTTAGCTTAGTGAATGCTTGACACAGAAAACAGAATGTCAGGAGAAAGGGAGAGCACCCCGGACCACACTCGCTCGGGACGGCTCCCTGCACGGAGCGGGAGGTCTGCTAAGAAGGGCTGGGGAAGCTGGCTCAGGCCGCCAGCCTCTGCCTTGGGAGGCAGACAGCGAAACTGCTGCCAAAGCAGAGGGTCTTTCCCCTTTGGTGTCTTGCACAAATGTACACACATTTTTTCCTGTTCTTACAGTACATTCCATCATTTCCCCAAATCCCTGCATCTAAATCATAAATAAGCGCACAAGACACGCAGCTCCAACAACCTCCCCCTTTGCTCCTCCTTGGAGCGCTGTCCCCTAAACTCATCCTTCTTCTCGTTCTCCACTTGTTTCGGTTAAAACCATCCTACTCTCTTGAAGAGACCAATTGTCTGTGATTCATGAAGTGCCCCAAAGCTGGGACCAGGAAGCATCGCTGTGGATTCCCATCCTGCTCGGGAAAACCGAGTGGCAAGGAAGGAAGCCACGCAGGCCAGGCCCTCTCCTGGGACAGTGGGGACATCCCTTTTGTTCTGCCTTCCACCCTCCTTCTGTAAGCTGTTGGACCATCTACCCAGGGATGTGGTCATTCACATCAAGACATCAAAGAGGAACAATTCCTCCATTCACTTATTCATTCACTCATCCACATATCAAACATTACAGGTACTTGGAGCACCAAAATCAGAGACAGACGGTGAATGGTGGTGGTTGGGGTGGAAGAAAGAGGAGTGGGGAGTTAGGTTCGCTGGGTGCAGAGTTGCAGTTTTACGAGACGGTAAGAGTTGTGGAGATAACGGTGGTGCTGGCCGCACAACATTACGAGCCTCTTTAATGCCACCCAGCGGCATATTTAAAAGTGGTTAAGATAGTAACTTTTATGTTATGCGTATTTTAGCACAATAAAAAATTGGGGGAAAAATCACAGGATGCCAGGCCTTTTAAGTTACCGAAGTAGGGAAAAAGTGTTTACGTATTTTGGGAGCTGGAGACGGAGAGGGTGCAGCGAAGGGCGAGGTGAAACCCTTGTCACCTAAATCTTGAAACTGGATCTCCGCCCACTTGAGGAGCAAGTCCACATTCCTCAGCAAGACACAGGAAGTGTCTCTGCGGTCGGGGCTCTGATTCCTAACGTCACCTCACTTGGCTCCTCTCCAGCTCCTGGCCTCGCCCCAGCTGCCCTGGCTCCATCTCAATTTCTGCCTTCCTTCCTCCTCTTCCTCCCCTGCCTCACCTCTTCTGACCCTTAGTGAATTTGTTCTGCTCACCCCTCCTCCAGGAAGCCTTCTCTGCCACCCCAGTCGGGCGTCCTTTCTCTGTGACCTCTAGCTCCTCAATGGTGTGGTCAGTGGCTTTTTAAAAAAGTATATTTTATTGATTATGCTATTACAGTTGTCCCAATTTTCTTCCCTTTGCCCCCATTGCCTGGTGCTCTCTTCCCTCCAGCAATCCCCTCTTGAGTTTATGTCCATGGGTCATACATATAAGTTCTTTGGCTTCTCCATTTCCTGTAATATTCTTAACCTCTCCCTGTCTATTTTGTACCTACCAATTATGCTTCTTAATCCCTGCGCCTTTACCCCATTCTTCCCCTCCTGCTCCCCACTGATAACTCTCCATGTGATCTTCATTTCTATGATTCTGTTCTTGTTCTAGTTGTTGGCTTTGTTTTTGTTTTTTTAGATTCAGTTGTTGATAATTGTAAGTTTGTTGTCATTTTACTGTTCAGAGTTTTGATCTTCTTTTTCTTAAATAAGTCTCTTTAATATTTTAGATAATAAGGGCTTGGTGATGATGAACTTCTTTAGCTTTACCTGGTCTGGGAAGCACTTTATCTGCCCTTCCATTCTAAATGATAGCTTTGCTGGATACAGTAATCTAGGTTGTAGGTCCTTGCTTTTCATCACTTCGAATACTTCTTGCCATTTGCTTCTTGCCTACAAAGTTTCTGTTGAGAAATCAGCTTATGGTCTTATAGGAGCTCCTTTGTAGGTAACTCTCTGCTTTTCTCTTGCTGCTTTTAAGACTCTCTCGTTATCTTTAGCCTTTGGCATTTTAATTATGATGTGTCTTGGTGTGGTCCTCTTTGGGTTCCATTTGTTTGGGACTCTCTGCTTCCTAGACTTGTATATTTATTTCCTTCACCAAATTAGGGAAGTGTTCTTTTATTATTTTTTCAAATAATTTTTCAGTTTCTTGCTCTTCCTCTTCTTCTGACATCCCTATGATTTGGATGATCATATGTTTGGAGATTTCCCAGAGTGCTTTTATTCTCTCCTTGTTTTTTTGAATTCTCGTTTATTCATTCTGTACTGGTTGACTGTTTATTTCTTCCTTATGTTCCAAATCGTTGATTTGAATCCTGGCTTCCTTCCCTTCACTGTTGGTTCCCTGTGGATTTTTCTTTATTTCACTTAGTATAGCCTTTATTTCTTCCCTTACGTGTTTGCTTTACTCAGTGAGTTCTCTGAGTATCCTTACCACCAGTGTTTTGAACTCTGCTTCTGATAGGTTGGTTATCTCCATTTCTTTTAGTTCTTTTCCTGGAGATTTGATCTGTTCTTTCATTTGGGCCATATTTCTTTGTCTCCTCCATTTGGCAGCCTCCCTGTGTTTGTTTCTGTGTATTAGCTAGAGCTGCTTTGACTCCAGCTTGATGTACCTGTTATGTTGTAAGGGGCGGAGCCTTAGGTATTCACCAGGATGGGGCAACCAGCTTTGCTCCTTTGTGGCACTGTATGTGGGGGAGGGGTCAAGAGGGAACAATGCCGCTTGCTCAGCTCTCACTCTGTTTCCATTACTTTCCCCACTTTCCATATGCAACTGGAGCCATTGTAACTGCTGCCCTGGTGATGAATCCCAGAGTGGGTGAATTTGTGTAGGTTCTAGGACCATGTGGGTCCTTTAAATGAACTCTCCTGAGTGACTGGCAGTTTCTTCTCCTGCCCCAACCCCTACTGGTTTTTACAGTCAGAAGTTATAAGGCTTTATTTTTCCAGCACTAGAACCCTGGGCTACATGGTCTGGCCTGGGGCTGGGATGGCACATTCCCCAGGTGTCCCTCCTGGTTTTCATCTACCACATGTGAATGTTGGACCACCTGTTCACTGCCTCACCACCACTACACTGCATCTTCTCTGCTGTGGCTCCCTGTCTCCACCCCTCCTACCCATCTGGATGAATGTTTCTTCTTTAAATCCCTGGTTGTTGGATTTCCATACAGTTAAATTTTCTAGCAGTTCAGGTTGTACTTTGTTTTGAGGTTAGCTGTGACCCTCCTTATGGTTGTGCAAAGGGGGGAAGTATTTCTACCTATGCCTCCATCTTGGCCCGAAGTCTGGTCAGTGGCTTTGAGGCCAATTCTGCCCAGTGCTTGGCACAGGGAGCACTAAATGTTTGTGGGATGAATCACCACGGTGGCCATGCAGGGACCCAGCCCTGAACAGCTGAACCTACAGAATATGAGGAAATGTGGAACAGGCTCCCTCCTTGTTGCCCAGGAGACACCTGGGTGAGAACCACTTAAGAACCAGTAATTCTTACTGGGCAGATATTATGGGATTCCCTGCCCCTGAGGAGCACGGGGAAGATAAATGAGGTGACATTTATGAAGTGTCACCTCAGATGCAACATGCTATGTGAGACCCAATAATTAAGTCGCAAGGCCATAGCACGCGGGAGGCGTCTGGACACTGTGCCAGGTGTCACCACCACCTTTGCTTACAAAGCCAGCTAGTTTGTGCTGTGCACAAAGTCACAGCAAGGGGTGCGTTTCCTAGAGGGATGTCTGCTGTAGGAATCAGAGGGTGACTTGTGTCCTGTCATGAGACATGCAGTGCTGAAGGCATGGCTGGGGGACATTCAGTAGGGGATCCTGGGACACACAGAAGCAGCTTGGGCCAGGATCACTTCTCTAAGAGAAAAATAGACAAATAACAGGGGGATATTAACTGTTTGACTTATTTCTTTATTTTAAAAACACCTGATACAAGGAAATACAAGGACTCTACTAAGAGTGACCTTAATACCAGTGAAGAGAATTATCTTTTTATCTCTACCAAAAAAAAAAGAACACAATAGGACCTACAAATCAAGAAAGGGCAGCAAAATGACATTCTGTGTAAGAGTTTCAAGTCACCCCACTTCCCACACCCCATCCCTGAGACAGCACAGCATCTGCCGGGACTTAAAGCTACCTGTGAACTGGTGGGTGAGGCCAGAGCTCAAGTCCAGGGGCAGAGGACTCCATCACAGCAGCAGTATGACCAATCGAGGACAACTTCCTCCTCAGGAGCAAGAGGGGCCCAGCGCACAAGGCCTTCTGATGTCAGGTGTGAGGTCCTGGTTTGGGGGCAGTTTCTGTTCTCTAGTGATATCATTCTGCGCAGTACAAACTTTACTACAACTTTAAGGGTGGATGCTGGTAAGGGAAGATCTATAGCTATTCAGGTTCATTCTGTTTAGAATAAACTTAAGTACATGCAGATACACACGGAGACACACACAGACATGCATGCACACACACACACACAGACACAACCACGCCAGACAAGCCCCTACATTCTTGTGAACCATCAAACAGCATCTGTAAAATGCTTTCTCTTGTCACAGCAGGGTCACATTCAGTATCCCGTTGAGTCCTCCCAGGAACCCTCTGAGGTCAACCAGCACAGTGTTGTCCCCGACTTTGCAGATGGGAAGTAGAGGCTCCCTGAACGCAGAGGCTTGTGTCAGATCCCCTGCTGAGTTGTCAGATTCTGTTACTGGATGACTTTTAACATGTGACTGAAAACAGGAAACCGTGGACTTGGGGGAGCCATTGCTAGTTTGCTTTCTTTTCTGCTTTTTCGCCCTCCTAAAGCGTGTGTGTGTATGTATGATCTGTTATAGGCCAGCCACCGGGTGCATGTTCTCCATCTTACAAACTCGGGAGTCAGTAGTTGGGAAGTGGCTTTCCACGGAGCCACATCAGGGTGGCGGACCACTGAGTCAGCGTTTGAGAGAGCTGACCGCCCACGTGGAGCAGGTCACTGAGACTGGACAACTCTGGGGCTGTGGAAAGTACATACCTCGTGGACAATAAACACGTTAGAAAAATACCCTTTACCTTTTGGGAAAAAAAATCAGAATTCTAGATTTTCATTCCATCCCACTGGCACTGGCTCTGGCAATCACGGTAGCTGCTGGCCTTTGTGGAGCTGATAATTCTAGAGCCATCCCTATCCAGGAGGAACTTGAACCCCGTCTGCACCTCTGCACAGCCTGGTCACCCTTTGGCCAGTACCCACATTTATCCCTCAGAGTGTGACAACAGTCATGACCTTGGAGGGTTCCAGGAAGCATGGACCTCGCCTCTCAGCTCTCTCTCTTTTTCTATCAAGAAAGTGTGAATTTGAAGGAAGAGATATTTGACTGAAGGAAATTCGGGACACCTCAGGGGAAGCTGCTAGCATATCCAATTTAATACTGGCTGGAGCTCCTTCTGACTCCAGAGAGTTAACTTTCTCACGTAACTCCTGCGTGTGTGTGTGTGTGTGTGTGTGTGTGTGTGTGTGCGTGCGCCCGTGTGTGTTGGGGAGGATGGGAGAGGAGGAAGAAGGAATACAAATTAGAATGCTCTAAATATCAGTCCCAGGAAAACTCATTTTATCTTAGAAGCTTTTTGGCTGGCTCTGCAGTGGTGAGCTAAGGGAGACAATTTCTTGGCTAATCACCTCCAGTCTCCCACCTCAGACAGTGCTGGGTGGCGTTCGAAAGAGAAACCAAAGCACCTGCCTAGACGGTCCGCTTTACAGGGGTTTCTGATATCCCTAAGTGAAGGAATGGAGGCCGGCATAAGGCCGAAAGGCCGAGACGGTGGCCTGGAGAACTAAGTAAGACTATCCGGGGTGAAAGGGCCGTGTGGACCACCCAAGCAAACGCCCCACGTGGCAGAAGAGGGGCAGGCCCTCGGCGCTTGTGCACTGCGCACCGGGAGCGCGGGAGCTCTGGGCGGCCGCTGGCCCGGGTGCGTGCTCTCCACCACTTCCGCCGCCCCTCTCGGGGCAAAGACAGGGATGGGATTTCAGTTGGCTAGTTGTACAGGGATGGAGAAGGGAGGAATTCCAAAATCAAGAGTGAGTTTGCCATGCGTGAGCTATTTTTTACCATCATAGTCATTTTTTAGGTAAAATAACAGCTCTCGCTTATTGAAAGCTTACCAAGCGGCAGGCCTGCAGCAGGGGGTTTACATTTATCATCGCGAAGCCACCCTCTGAACTGGTTACTATCTTCCCTATTTCATGTCACACATGAAATTGCAAAACTGGGATTCAAATCCAGTTGCTACCAGGATGTCACAGTGCAATGGGATCTGTAACTGCCATCAATGGGCACATATGGTCACTTTGGGTCAGATTAGCTCATCCACATGTGATGCTAAGTCTGTGCTGTCATGTTTATGAAAAATAGTAGAATGGACATCCGTTGTTGGCTGTCCAGTGTCTTTGTCCCTCTCTCAGGGTAATGATGTCCTGAACTTCCTTTCAGGAACTGCCACTATCCCATTCTTAGCTACGCTAGTTGATTGAGAGTGATGCCACCCTCAGCTCCGAGGGTGGGCCCCTGGTTAGCAAAGCCTTACCCTGGCCACGGTCTGGTTCAGGACGGGCATGTGACCCAAGTCGGCCAGTCAGATGTGAGGAAGTGCTTGCTGGGGCCTTCTGAGAAAGCAGCTTTATGCTCTTCCGAGAATGCTACCAGGTGAGATGTTCTCTCTCCCTATTGTCTTGACCAAGGACAAGCTCCAGGAGCTGCTGCAGCCATCTTTCAACCCTGAGGACAGCCGGCCTTCGGATGGAGCAGACATTATGTGACATTTGGAGGAGAGATAGAAAGTAACCGGATCCTTGCTGATATTGAGCCACTGGATTGAACTTTTGTCTGAAGCCAGACTTTAAATCTTAGCTGAGATCATACATACTCTTTATTTTTAAAGCTATTTTGAGCTGAGTTGGGTTTTCTATTACTTGGAGCTTAAACATTTTAAACCGACTGGAGTGGGCGGGTCAACCTGTGGATTGTGGAACCCACGGTGGACGTGGGAAGCCAGCAAGTGCTGGGATCGGTCCCAGGCACTGGCTCCTCCCATTCTGCAACCGGTAGTGGAGTTTCCACTTACTCCTTTCCATTGAGATCATTAGAAATAGTCCCTCTTTAAAGTGCAAAAATATGCTGAGAGGATGAAGAAAAAATGAAAATGTCTCCAGCAAGTCATAAACTACTTCCCTCACCTACTTAAAGTTTAAGACTGCTTTAATACTCCATGTTTAATTGTTAATTGAGAATTTAAAAATCAAAAATGCCAACTTTGCCTTCGATGAGATGGAAAATTATGCTGCTGTAGAAGGTAACATAATGTAAAACAGCCACCATTACCAAGGCACACAAATGTTTTTGGTATGTAAAATTGCTTTGTAAAATATTTGCTCCATCTGCTGAAAGCGGCAAAGACAATTTTCCCTTGATAGCTAATGGCCCATTTCGGCTGTGTGGCAAGTGATTCGCTGCGGTGGCGGCTCTCATTAAACAGAATGGTGAAAACGCGGTATATAATTCCATACTTACGTGGCATTATCCACTCGCTGCTTCTCGAGGAGTCTGTCCCTCATTATCTAGGCCTCCACCTTGCGCCGATGCGCAGGCCTAGCAGTCGATTTGACTCGAGAAGCGTCTTGTCCAACCGAGGCACATATGTCGCGCCTCCATTCCAAAGCTCAGCACAACTGCTTCGCCCCAGCCAGGAACTCGGGAAAGGTTCGTTCGCGTTCAACTTCCCAGCACTTAAACTGCTGTTTCTTTTTTCCCCTCCCCACGGGGGGCTGTGGTTTTCTTTCTAGGCTCACCCAGTCACGCTGCATGCTGGGGTTTCGACAGATAAAGATTAAGTGATTCTTGAAATTTGTAATTGAACTTTGCATGTATGCAAAAGCAGAGAAAATTTTCCCGGGGCCAAGACTGCCTTCGTAAACGCCGGACGAACACTGTCCTTGCTTCCTGGCGTAGGTGGCGCCCGGGACCGCTCTCTTTAAACGGGTTGCTTGAGCTGTATCCTAAATTACTTCAACAGCTGCTGAAGGAACAATTAAAGATGCATAATCCAGCGTGGTTTAAAAAAGAAGAATAAGTTTATGTTTGGGGAATGATACTAAAAAGTAGTTACAGCAGCAAGTGGCAGATTTAAAAAATATATTTTTAATGTTGGAAACTGGGTTTGAAGGAAATTATATTAAATGTGAGTGACATCAAGTAAATACATATGACTGTTTTAAAGATTGCACAGCATTTTAAAGCAAAAACCATGCGGTTTAAAAATCAGCTGCAAGTCTAAATAGCTATAATTATTATTATTGGTAATCGGTTTCTTTCTTTCCAGTGAGAGAAATATTGCTGGTTGGAAAAATTGTGTAAGCTGAAAAAGCTCTTTAATTGAAAATTAAAAATGAAAGAAAACACATGTGCCCTTTGGACTTATTTTTTCTCTCAAGTGGTGGGGGAGAAGGGTGAATTTGTGGCATGAAATGAGAGATTGTCAGGAGAAATTGTATTTTAATTTTATACAAAAGGAATGGGTAAGCATCTACTTTTTAAAATAGACGTGAAGAGCTGTACCCTTTCTGATATTCCCACATGTACAGATGTATATATACTTGAGGCAGATGTAATAGCATTATATGTTGATTATTCTTTGCTTTCTACGGACCATGCTTATTAAAATACCAGGGTAATAAATCAGTAATTCCAAAAGTGAGGAGTTTTGTTTGATCTGGCACAATGACATGAAAGTCCCAGTCTTCTCAAGGGCATCCCTCTCTCCCGGAGGGAGGGGCACGAGGTGGGGGGACAGATGACCAGAAACAAATGGCGCGGTCTCCAGCAGAGGAGAGGAAAACTCATTCTGAATTCAGTCCAAGTACCCACGCCTGCTCTGTGGTTTTCAGCCAAGCAGATATTTCCTAAAGAACTCTTAACAGGGACTTCCTGGATGTGAAAACACTAACCGATTCTCGTTCCTCTCATCTTTTGCTTTATTCCTTCCTTCCATGCTGTTATTGCGAAAAACCGGCAGTTAAATTCAATTGATTCAGAATATTCTGGATCCATATGGCCGCCAGCCCTGGAGCCGAGGCGGCGAGAGCGCCTCACTGCTGTTCCCAAGCATTTGCCTCTCCCCTGGTCCCCAGATGGCGGGAGTAACGTTTAAACCTCCTTTTCTCTGCCTTGTACAATAGACCTTGGCACCATTTCAACTGTTTACTCCGGTAATTAACAGCTCTGATACCACAACAATTACAACTCCTCCACTCTCCCCACAATAATGCTATGAATTAGTGAGAGCTAATGGCTGGAAGGTAGAGTGTTTCCAGGCTGTGAGATCTGTGCATTTTTAGAATAAAATAAAAGGTACAAACAGCACGCTTGCAGTAGACAATGATTACCTAGTAATTAGTTTACACAAAGCTTCCTATTTAATGGCAAAACGCTGTAATTAACGTGTGACAGAAAATCAAAGGGTACTTTGTAAGCATATGAAAAATTAACACTGCAGGCCCATAGTTTTATGTACTGATTAGAAGCATATTAAATCAATAGGACACACAAACCAAACAGCTTGTATAGCTGATTATTATATGTCCTCGGAAGGGGGACCTGGCTTTCATTTAACTTGGGGAGGCAGTTTTCTCTCTCCTGTTGTCTTCCTCAGGCACAGAGAGGCCCCTCACACCCAACCCTGGCAGCTTCATGAAAATAACCATTGAACTGGAAGAAAACATTCTAAGTCATTTTCAGAGATAAGGAAAAACATGTAAATGATTAAGACTTTCCAATGATTGTGGTGACGTGCTGCTACACTAATTAGAAAAGACACCAAGTGGAACCAGAAAATGAAGCGACCAGGTTTCGGCCGTACGGGCAGAATAATCTCCACCAGGTCAATGCCTCTTTACTCAACATGTAGAAAGTCCAACTGGCTGGAATTTATTTTCTCTTTTCAAATGATAAGAAGCCAGTGTGCTATAGAAGTTTATTCTTTGAAAGACATTGGTATCTGGGTAAATAAGTGGGTGGGCACAGTCGGGTCGCCATTCTGTGTCTTCAGTGGCCACAATTTTATATAATGATAATTGATGCATAGAAAATACTCTGGAAGCTTACAAGACCCTAAAAGACCTCCTGATACATCATCAAAGAAAGATTATATTATGCATACTTGTTCAATGTTACCTGCAATTTGATTGTAATGCAATTTTATGGTAATATTAATAATGACAGAGAGCATTCCTTGAAGGCGTATGATGTGCTAAGGACATTGCTAACCGATTCACAAGGGGTAGTAGGGACCTGGAGAAGAACACTTCTCTGGGGTTTTCAAACAAGGGGTCTTCTCTAAATGTGGCAAGCACACTGGGCCAGGAGGAGCGAGTGCAGGTTTCAAACCAGCACAACCACTTACGAGCTATCTGAGCGTGGGCAAGTCAGTTAACTTCCCAAACACCACCTGTAAACAGAATAACAATGCCTTCCCTGTCAAAGTGGCACTGCCTTCTTAGTCACGTGCCAATATGTAACAAGAGCCATGAAACTTGCTACTCCTTGGTCTTTCTTCTAGGAAATTAATTCAACAAAAAGGTGTTCAATTTTATAATAACCAAAAATAAAAACAAGCAAATTTCCCCCCTGCCCCCTTTCTCCCTCCCTACCACCACACACACACACACACACACACACACACAAGCAAGCTGGACACAACCGAAATTTCCAACTCAGTTGAACGGTTTACCATGTTAGAGCAAATCAATACGAGGGGGTTTTATACACCCATTAATGGTGATAGCCACATGTAAACATAGAAAATGTTGAAGATCTGATGTTTAAATAGCAAATGCACTGTTGCTATAGCTATAGGAAGTAAATACAACACATTGGGAAATTAATACACAAAAATGAAAACAACTATGCTTGGGAAAAGTGATTAGGTACTTATTTGGTCAAATATACCTTTCATATTATTATGTTATCTTTAAACTTTTCCAAAAAATTGTGTGGTTACAGGGTCATGGTTCTTCGGGATCACCTCATAAATACCTACAAAATCCCACACAAGGCACCGAGTGCCGCCATCCAGGGCTGGCTCCCACGGCGCAGTCACACGGCCTCTGAATGGATGGGCGTCTTCTCAATGGAGCCGTACAGTTCTAAGGTGCGGATTGACTGACGGTTCTCTTCCGTAATAGTGTATTTGGTTTGCTGACTTATTGCTACAAGGAATTATTGCTACAAGGAATCCTACTGTGGCTTATTCTGCTTTTTCTAGGCTTGGGTGCCTTGAATTAGTATATATATAATGCCCCCCCCTTGGTGACCCCCAAATTAATTTAAAATGTCTAATAAAGTACACTGAAGTACAAGTGAAGGTAAAACTGCTATTGCCAATGGCTAAAATAGCAATATTACATAATAGGATAGAACCAGTTCAATTTCCTTTTTCTCTTTTTCTTGTAAGTGGTAAAATTGTGACACCAAGACCTCTGCATCTTATACCACTCGGCCAGGGAACAGAGGCCCAAGGAAGGTCTGCACAGAGGAACCAAAAGAGTGAGCAGCTTAGCTCTTCATACGGAGAAACTGCTCTACAAAAGTCTCTTGCAAAGCGGCGTCAGCAGTAGCGTCGCTGCCACCACGTCAATCTCCCGGGAATGAGGGAGGGAAGATCTACCCCTTAAAAAAAGAAATAAAAAGAAAACACCAAGCCCTGGCTGGTGTAGCTCAGTGGATTGAGCGCAGGCTGCGAACCAGAGGGTCGCCAGTTTGATTCCCAGTCAGGGCACATGCCTGGGTTGCCGGCTGGGGCCACATGAGAGGCAACCACACATTGATATTTCTGTCCTTCTCCTTCTCCTTCCCTTCCCTTCTGTCTAAAAATAAATACAATCTTTAAAAGAAAAAAAGAAAACACCAGCTCAGGTGGTTAGAGTGTCATCCCATAAACCGAAAGGTTGCTGGTTTGATTCCTGGTCGGGGCACATGCCTAGCTTGAAGGTTTGGTTGCCTTTGGGTGCATCCAAGAGGCAACCAATTGATGTTTTCTCTTGAATTGCTGTTTCTCTCCCTGCCCTCCCCCTACCCCTTCCTCTCTCTCTAAAAGCAATGAAAAAATGTCCTTGGGTGAGGTTAAAAAAAAAAGAAACCACCACCAGAAGGATGGTACCTCAGCAGATGTTTACCTGAGTCTCCCTACACTGTCTGAGGTGAGCGTGTGCAGCAAGGCTTCTCCCCTACAAGTGTGCCTTCCGTGACTTAAACTTTTATTCCTACTACATGGAAAGAAGTACCTCTGACTGGCGGGTGGGGAGTTTGGAGGGTAAGCAAGTGTATGGACTCATTAACCATCAACAAGCATTGAGTACTTAAACGAGTTCACTGGAACCTTTTGGAGAATTAGGTTTTGTTACCCAGGAGAATGAAGAGGATAAGGTTTGTATCAAGCCAGCGTGAAGAGTGACGTCTGTTCTCTGTTTTCACTGTGGCTGTCGTGAAACATTCTGCTTTTCCTAAAGCCCCCTACACGTCTATACTGATTTTTGAAAACGTGACTATAGCTCGTTAGCATTTGTTTGCTTCATGACTTTGTTTCAAGTCTCAACTGCAACCAGTTGAGTAGCTCTGGTTCTAAATAGGACAGGTAGAAAAAAAAGATGATCTTTGTATCGGGTCCTTGAGTCTACACGGAAACATGCCTCCGTCTAAAACCATTATCTGCGGAAGACGCAAAAGAATCTCAAAACGGCCCCAGCTCCCATATACAGCCCTGTTTTTAATCTGTTGCCTACAACACACCAATGAGAAAAATCGTGGTGTCGTGTCATAAATGCTATGCAAATGATGCTATTTGTAAGTATTAACATAATTTAGTGCTTACAGTCATAATCTCATTTCTAATAATTCTCCCAGAATGGAGTCTTTCTCTGGACTCTTAGCCTGCAGGATAGTCTTTCATCAAGAAGCTGAAATTTTTAATAACCTGCCAGCATATGTTTTGTATGTGCCGGGCTAGGCTTGATGATACAACATCTTCATTATCAAGAGAAACAGGTCTACCAACTGTGAGAGGACATGAAAACATGCCTGTGCTCATGGAGTCCTGCTTTGATGTCTAAATGTGCGCCATTATGATGGTCTTCCGGAACAAAGGAGAATTCTAATCCTAAATTCTCCATAGCTGCACTCAATGGAGATTATAGTTCACGTCCACTCTGAATACAATTTTACTTTGAAAGCAAAAAATGTTAATAGTTTCCTACCCCTCCCTGCAAAAAGCTCTTCAGAATGGTTTTACTTATTTATTTATTTTTTAATTTTTGGCTTCTAACCGCACCATGGCTAAGCATATGTCTCAGAGTATAAAAATATTTCTGAATAATAATTTTGCCCTTATTGAGTTAAAGAATGATTTAGACAGATTGTTAATTATTCAAGAATTTTACATTTAATATCATTAATAATAATGCTAACTGTATTTCGTGACCATTTAAAATGGTATAGTTTAAAATAATTGAAATTAAATAATATATAGTCAGGCTCCTAAATACAATTCAGCCAATGTCAATATTTTCAATATTTTTTAAACTTAAAGTCAAACATTTAAAATTTATCATAGTCTAGTTTTAGGAGAATTTAAGAAAAAACTATTGGTTTGAAATATTGAGACCAACAAATACTTTGCACCCTAACTTTTCAATTTTTTAAATGAAAAAGTCATATTCTCATCAGCGACCCTAAACAGTTTTGCTTTAAAAAGAAACTTCTATACAATATGAAATAAAATCCATTTCAAAAATGACACAAGAGAAACCTCTATGGGCCTCAAAATTAAATACATTTTCCTCGTTTTATTTTTTTTTCTAGAAGAGTAATTCATTTTGGTAGCCCCTAAATAATATGTAAAGAGCTGGCCGTGACAGGTGCTGCGTTTAGTCCATTTGCTGAGGCGGGGGAAGAAGAGCCCGGAATAGATCATGGGGAGAGCAGCAGCATTTGTCAGGGGGAACTCTCTCTCTGACTGTTCTCCAGATTTATCCCTTGTTTCACTTTCACAAGAATAATGCGGCTCTCTCTGGCGTGCCCCTCCTTTCCTATCGCTTGTGTCTTGATTCACGTCCTTCCAAACGTATGTGAGCACGATGGATGCTCAAAGGAGATGCAAGTCACTGCGCAGCCCACTGTCACGCACGTCAGCAGGGGAGGAGTCAGTGAAGGGAGTTTGCCCCTGAATTTTCATCAGGAGGTCAGCCAAGACAGAGATTTGGGGTTAAGGACAGCTAGGCTAGTCTAGGGCTCTGGATGCAAAGTGAGGCAGCTGTTAGAATGGTGGGTGTAATTTGTGTATTAGGCCATATACAATTACTTTAATTATTAAGCAAGTTTGGAACAGACTAAGAAGCTGTACAATTCCTCCTTCCACCGATATGCAATGCATGGAAGACTCTACACACTCACATGCTAAGACGTTTTACCTATTGTTCAGTTTTGACCTGGAGATTTTCTGGCTGGGATGTATCATTTTCTCATCATCTCGCAGGGACCGGCAGTTCCATAAATTTCCTTGAATTGTCTCCAGAAACACATGGCTGCTGACAGAATGCTATTATACATTTGCTTCCAGGTGACAACCATTCACCAATAGAATCTCTCTCTCATAATAAAATATGGGCTAGCTTATTATTGTCGGTTGTTAGAAGCATATGATCAAGACCCACTTAGAGCAAATGATGAGACTTGTCATGTTACCTGAATATGCTAAAAAAAAAAACCCTATTTCCTAATGATTACAATCTATTTGAAGACATGAATGAAAACTTTTAGGGCCCAATGAAGGCGCATTTAAAATAGCCTAACCAGCCCCATTGCCTAAGAAGGGCGGAGTGACTTGTCTAAGGTTCACTGCCGAGTCTTGAAGAAGGGGCTCCCACCTCTTAGCGAAGCCTTCTGCTTCACTTCCTCACAAGTCACAGACACGGTGTGTTTGTGACACCACCGAACACTCACCTGTGCCCATTTCTTGTTCCAGTCTTCACGGCTGTATCTGCTGCTCTCCTTTAGGACCCACTTGTGGCACTTGAGGTTGGAAAGAATGTCACAAAACGCGGTCCCGTTTCCTCCAAACTCATAATCCATTTTAAAGAGCCAGCGTTGGATTCCCAGGTGATCGGCAACCAGCTGACTCAGCTGTTCTATCATCTGTGGGGACAAAGCCACAGCAACATTTAATATCGCTGGTTTCCTGGGTTCCTTTTTAGGGTGTTGGACTTCTCACATCTCTGTTTTGAATGGCCTGTCCATTTGGTTATCCTGTAGTTATTAAGACAGATTGCAAGAAGTTTTAAGTGATGTCTATACAATGTGAAGAAACCACTAGCCAATGGGAACAAAGGCATGTTTAAAAGTATAGTCTTATTTATGAGAAATTCTGAAATTATCATTTGCCTGCTTTTCAAGGCAAAATAAAGGACCCTTGAATGCCTGTGGTTGAACCTTGGTATTGTTTTTCTTTTTCAGAGAGGTAGGTGTTTACTTATTGATTCAGTGGGTCTTTTTTTTTTTTTTTTTTTTTAGTTTCAACACTATAAACTAAAGTCAAAGACTGCACTAACTCTTTATAGTCTTGAAAACTATTTGGTGCTTTGTTGAGTCTTTAAATGTTATAACCTATAAAACACTGAACTTTTTCCTCATTAACATGCTGGAATGCACTTGTTTGGTCAACTGGCCGAGTGTACTATATCATATGTGTTAAATGAACACAATGGATAAAGGAGATAAAACATTCATGGAAGCAACTTCCCTGGAATACAGACCTATCCTACATTTTATTGAAAACAGCATTCCCTCAAGAACTGGGCTCAGTCACACGGACATGTAGGGGGTAAAGGGTCAAGCCCTAGTATCACGATGATGATAATGATAATACTAACATGGCTCTCAGTAGGGGTCAGACCTTTGACTAAGCTCTTCACATCAGTTTTCTCACTTCATACACACAAAACCTGTCAGGTAGGCACCATTATTAGCTCCATTTCATATATAAATAATTGAGACTCAGCTAATTTGAATAAGTTGCCCATGATCACGCAGCCCTGAGTGGCAGAGCAGAGACTCCACCTGGGTTGCTCTGACTCTGACACCTAAGCTCATTCTCTCTGCACTGCGCGGCCTCGCTCAACCTGCAGAGAGGTGGAGGGGAAAGGTGGGGCGGAGAAAGAAGTTAGGAGAGAAGCAAGAGAAGCAGCTTGCCTTACCGTCAGTAAGTCATTTGGGATTACAGGTCATGCTGTTCTAGTGCAGCCGTGGAGAAAAATAACTCATTAGATCACAAAATGTTTTTTTTCTGGCCTTCTCACCAGACTTCCCAGTCTATACTTCCCAGGAAGAGACAAAGCAATACTAGGCATTCGCTCTACTGAACCTCCCTACCGCTGTTCTTGGCTACAGTCTTCTGTACTTAAGGAGATCTCAGCAACACTTATTCTCTTCTCTCTTGATGACTTTTTGCTCACCAAATGGATTTTTCATCTTTTTCAACTAAACAAGGTGAAAGGACTCAAGATTGTGGTTCTGCTGAAGTCTGGAGCTGGAAGATTACCATTATTTTGATTAAAGGCACAGTCTGCTCTCTTGAGTTGTATTTTTTCCAGCAGATCTTCCTGGGGATGCTGCACTGCACAGCAGTGTGGAAGTGATATCAAAATGGGCATTCTTGGGATCCCTGGAAGCCCCGTGCAACCATGGGGTATTCAATTAGGGCAAAATGGAATTGTCTTAGCTCCCTAATTACCCAGTTGTGTCTGTAGATAATTTGGACATTTAAATGACAAGCCCTCTGGTCTATACACCATATGGCTCTAAGCATAACCCGCAAAGGTTTTTACTGTGCCTTCCAAAGTTACATCCCTTCTTTCTTTAGGGCTGTGCTGAGAAGATGGATTCTATATTTCATCATATTTTCCTGTATTATGATCATACTTTGCAAAAGTAGAAATGGCCTTTGGCATGTTAATATCCTATAAAATTCTTTGCTAGTGTAAGGAAAGTTGTAATGGCCTAGCGTTTTTTATTGAATATTTGGATGTACTGTATATTCAGAGATTCGACTACTAACAAAATGATCGTCTGTTCCTTCCAAATCCTATTATTTGTTGCTCCTGAGAATCCAATAAATGGGCGCCTGTTGATGGATCCCCTACAGTAATGAGAAGGATCAATAGTACTGTGAAGACTGCACCACAGGAAAGAGTTATGTGCTATCTTCAAGTGAAAATTGAACAGTGCTTTAAAATAGCATCGCCATTTTTTTGCTTATTTAACCAAAGCTGTCAATATTTCACAGGGAGCACATGCCAGAGAGAGAGAGAGAGCTGCCATGTTTGCTTTATGGATCAAAACAGGAAATGCTCGTGGTGCTCATGCTCGACTTAACAGATAAATAAATAAATGACTTTATCATAAACCAAATGACTTTCTGCTATTTCCAAACATTTGTCATTTTCTGTTGGAGCCTATCTGTTCAAAAGATGTAGTACGGTTTTAAATTGCCATTCGTTTTACACTGGTATAGTGTAGAAGTAGAAAAATGACGACTGCTAAAATCCAGCTCATAGTCAAGGATATTTATTAACCTAAATTAAAATAATCACAGCTTTCCTCCACCAGCTTTAAGTTTATGATGCACGTCGGTAAAAAGTCAGTGCTATTGATTCATCGCCATCTGCAAATTCAGCATGCTGGCACACTCAGATAGATTAGGCAGGATCGTCACCCTGGAGAAATCTCAGTGGAGTACTTTGATGGTTGATGACCTCAGATGTGTGTTTTCCAAACAAGTAGAATAGGACTCCGTCATAACTGTTTATTGTGATGCAACTTTCACTTGCTGTGGGTGAAACGACATCCTCAGATCTGGTGTGTCTGCAAGGAGGTTTTAACTCCTACTTCTGAACGCCAGTATTAGGAAAAGGTTTTCCTGCATTAAATGTGTGCGCATCTGTAACCACAACCAACACACAAAGGTCTACGATGCTTCATGGCGAAGATTGCCCGAGTTCTTGTCAGTGAAGACAAAAGCAAGACTTGATAGAAATATTGTACGTATGTTTTAATGTAATGTATTGTACACATGTGAACATTATTTAATGTCATGTACACGTGTGAAAGTGTATCATTTTAAAATGCATTTCACTTGTATTAAGTCTGTCAGTCAAGTATTCTACTGGGAGGCAGAGTTAAGCACTTTGTCATCTTCAAATTCTAGTGGAGACCAATGACAAGGGACCTAACAGTTCAGGGGGAGCCTCTTCGCTACTACTATTAAAACTGCCTGTGTCTTTCCCAGACTCTGCGACCTTAAAGAGCAACTTGCCTTATGAACCCCCATATTGCCCAAGAACACTCTTGCAAGATAGAAACATTTTAGGGCAATATAATAAACTAATAGTATCCTTAAACTAGACTCTGAAAAGTATGATGTTGAAAGGCTTGGTTTGGGGGCTCCCCAGATATGAGGTGCACAGCATCATGGTCAGGCAGCTAAGAGAGGAACCCTAAGCACTGTCCCCCACAGAGTGCCTCACTGTGCCCGGTTCTTCAGTTCCCCAGGAAGTGGGTGCCTGGGACCAGCTGTGATCGGCTCAGAGTCATGGTCAAGTGGTGGATTGAGCCCTGGCTGGTATAGCTCAGTGGATTGAGCGTGGGCTGCAAACCAAAGGGTTGCTGGTTCAATTCCCAGTCAGGGCACATTCCTGGGTTGCAGGTCAGGGGCCATGTGAGAGGCAACCACACATTGATGTTTCTCCCTCTTTTTCTCCCTCCCTTCCCCTCTCTAAAAATAAATAAATAAATAAATAGAATCTTAAAAAAAAAAAAAAAAGAGGTGGACTGAAATTAAGTTCAGGAAATCTTACCAGCCACTTATCTTTTTATTTCCTTTGTGGTGACAAAGAGTAGCAGTTACATGGGAGAACACCTGCCAGAGTTAACTCAGAGATATTTCTAGTGGCTAATATTTTTGTCTCCAAATAGTTCGGGCGCTAACTATTGACTGTAAGAGTACATAGCTACAGACCTAGCCCAAGACGAAACCCAGAAGCAGTTTTATTCCTGGGGTCATCTCATCTCCCCCTCTGGGATTTCCCCCCTCCTCCCTTCATGGCTCCTTCCTGAGGGACCAAAGGGTGTTTGTGTGAGTGAAGGGTGTCTGCGGCTCTCTGCTACAGGCCCCCTGCAACCTGGCATGGCAGAAAGGCTCACTCCCCAGAGCTTTTCAAACCCACATATTTTACCCAAGAGAGTCTTTCACATTTCTCAGGTCCCACTCAATGACTGGCCAACTAGAATGGCAATGAACTAAGTAATCCATGTTGAGGCAACACATATTGATAGAAGATTGGCACATTAACAGCATCTTCAATGTCTTAATCTGAATGAGTAAACATTTGGGGAATTCCAGCAATTTCCACAAGGACAATACATTTAACCATGAAGGCTTAAAGTAGATCCCAACCAATCAACCCACGTATTCCACATAGTCTTCCCTGGGCAGGGCTGGCTCCAGAAGACCTGGAGTCCCCGCGAGGCCGAGAGGACGTGCTGTGTTTGAACAGCGCCTCTCCCGTCCAGCCCACATACCTGCTGTTGACTGCAGATGTCACATATTCCAGGAGGGACGGGCACATTGGCGCTGGCGAAGACCCGTTTGCTTCCAGACTTGGCGCTATAAAGATGGGCTAGTTCGGGGTCTGGGCCCAGGATGGGGATGTCTAGCATGTCCGCCACGGCCAAGTCGTCTCTGTGGAGGAGCCCACTGACGATGTAGGCCTCTTGGCCTCGGATGAGATTTTTTATTCTCTTGATTGCCTTGGGACTGTACATGAGGTGGGTGGCCAGGCACATGTGATGCTTCTGGGGGAAGAGCATATCGCTCTTGTTAGAAGATGTTCTTTCTCTCGTCCACACACCTAATTTATAATGTTGCACACCATAAATGCATTATTAATAGCAGGCTGGGTTATGACCTATCCTGTTGGTTAGCAGTTTAAATTGATAAAAGCTGTTGGGGTGAGGCTCTATAATCGCTCCCATCTTTAGTGTGTGGGAAATAGGCTCACTGGGAATAGAACTAATTACTACACATCTGTATTTATTTGATCCACGCGGAATTATCCTTCTGTCAGAAGGAAGAGAGGCTGGCGGCCTTTGGATAATAGTGATTCATCTCTGCAACACTTCTGGCATGGTTTAACACTAAAGCGTCTGGAAAATCAATACGAAAAATGAAGAAAAACGCCTCACAGTACAGGACGCCTAGTCTGGCAACCCTTTAAGTGATTCGGTAGGAAAAAGGCACTTGGCTTGATACTCTCTTTCCCAAGTTCTGCTTCAGAGACCATGTCCTTTTATAATGATTATCATGGTTCTTGGCCAACAACTCTGGAGAGGATTCATGAATAAAAAAATATTTGAAAATTTTAGCAAGACTCAAGCTCATTTTCCAAAGGAAAACTCTTTTTTATTTTATTTTTGATTATTTAGATCCAGCTCAGCAATACATGTGATGGTCTTGTTCTATGAAATAAATAATTCTGGCATGTCTGATAGAGGCTGAGGACCAAGCCAGATGGTCATCGCGCACCACAACGAACACAACCATGCTTCTGCGTGCAAGGAGTGGGGACGCAAATGCGTGCCGTTAATGAATAACTAGTACAGAGTGGAGAAAGGCCATATAGAGCTACAGAAGGCCTCGGAGGCATGGAGAAGGGAGGCAGAAGCCACATGCTGATGGGGAGAGCTGAAAAGGCAAGTCACTCATTCTCCTCGGTCCTCAGTTTCTTCACCTGTGAAATGAGTATAATGCTAGTCCTCGTCTCATAGGGGTGCTGTGAGGGTTAAACGAGATAATGCATGCAAAGCACTTAGCACAGTGCCTTGGACATAATAAGCACTTAATGAATATTAATTACCGACTATTATAACTATGAGAGAGGTTGGGCTTGAGGTGAATTTTGAAGGACAGGTAGGATTTTATCAGGTGAGGATGGGCGTGGGAAAGACTTTAGCCAAGGATGAACTACGAGAAGCCACGATCGAGCTGACTTCCTTTAGAGAAGGGCTGGGGTTGGGAGTCAAACAGGTCTGGCTTCGAATCCAGCTCCATCACCTATAAGCTACCTGAACCTGGGCAAGGAACCTAGACTCCCTGAGCCTAAGTTTTCCTGTCTGTTAAATGGGAATAAAAATACCCATTTGCTGGGTTGCTCTAAGGATAAAACAAGATCATGAATGTAAACGCCTACGATAATGGTTGGCATTGAGTTGCTATTCAATACATGGCAGTACTTATTATTACAGAGAAAACTCTACTTTTAAAGCTCTATTTTTAAAATGTCATGCAAACAATATAATGCAAGATGCTAGAGTCTTAGGGACTTCGAGGGATTTTGTAGACTCACAACTACTTCCCCAGTTCTAGTCAAAATTATCTACTCCACATGGCAGGAAAACACGGAGAAATGTCGAGCAACTATTTCCGGGAGTATCAGTGGCACCAGTGCGCACCCCGGTGGCGGGCGTGATAACTGCTGAGTGCGGGAGAGAGGGGCTGCGGGGAGCCCCGGGATTTCAGTCCTGCCTGAATCTGTAACTTGCAAGGTGATTTAGAAAAGTCAACCCTTCTGAGCCCCAGTCCCCCATATTCAAATGGAGGGTTGGACTAGACGTCTCCAGGGTCCTTCCAGCTCTGAAATAACTTTTCCTTTAAAACCAGAGTTCTTCTGGACTTATTGCTTAATGGGTATGGAGTTTCTGCTTGGGATGTTGAAAAAGTTTTGAAAACAGATAATGTGATGGTTGCCCAACAATGTGAATGCGCCTGATGCCCTTGAACTGTACACACAAAACGTTACACTGGTAGATTTTATGGTATGTATACTTGACCTCCCCAAAACCCAGAGTTCTTTTGAGAAGAGGATTTATTGATGCACCCCCTATTGGGCCCTTCCTCCAGGGTAGGTGTTCTAGTCTAAGCTGCTTAGATCTATGCCACATGCCTTTTCTACCATAATTTAAATCCATTTTCACAACCAACTTCCAAGAACACAGCTCTGGGAAGCCCAGAGTCCCGTTAGACTGTGGCTGGGAACGGTGCCTCGCGAGTCTGTGTTCCCGGTCTGGTTGAGCACGGTCTCTCCCCCTTGTTTCTCCCATTCCTGTCCCTTGCCCACAAACAATTCCAATCAGGAAATGTAAAAATACTGTGTGTCTGGGAGCACTGGTGAATTGCACAGCGTGCATGGTGGGCTTTTCAGGGCACCTGGAATAGTCCTTCGAGGTGGCAATCCTCACACGTGAGGCTCACGAGGTCAAAGCATTTGGACTTGTCTTCTCCCATCTGATCCATCCCGCACCATGCCGAGCCACACCCCTCTTTTGGAGATTAGGAAACTGAGGCTCAAATGACTTGCCCTAAGTCACCCAGCTAGTTAACGGCAGAGGTAGGATTTAAACCCAGGAGTTAGGACAGCGGTCACGCCACAGCTGCCACAGTCTCTCACATTTTGCAGGCTAAGCAGTGAAGGGTTGGTGAGCTTCTGAGGGGTGACGAGGGGCAAGCAGCTGCAGCAATAGATGTGATGTTGAAGTTCTGAGCATGTCTCCAACCAGGATGAATTTCTATCTCCTCCCGGTTTGCTTATCTCTATTGGCAAGTACTTTCCCCGACTCTATGTGACAGTCATCTGTGGGACTGCCTTGTTCTTCAGGCCAGGTGGTGCCCTGCTGCTGTGTTCAGCATGGGTTTATAAAGGTTTGAACATGAGTGAGTGGCAGAGGACACATCACTGCCTGCAGGTCTTGTGTGACCATCTAGAGAAAATCAGTGTCACTAGATCCAGGCAGCAGATTCCACAGCAGACAAAGATCTAAAATGGTCCTAATTCCATGGCATTATAACTGCATTTAACTAATCACCACTATTTTTTTTTTGACCTGAGACAAAAGGTAGTTGTTTGGGATGTCTTTATAAACATTAAAGTGTACAAAAATAGACACGTTGACTTTATAATAGCACCTTTACCCCAATCCAAACATTGTACAGTGACTTGGAGAGATGTGTTAACAGATTTTTGGCATGCTTTTTAAAAAGTCTCCTCAAAGTCATCCATCTGAATGAAAAGCAGCAATGATACAATCTCTCCAACCCATTAAAAAGAAATAAAGCAATAACTAACCATGAGCAGGAACTGATTTGAAAGTGAGAGTTAAATTTCTGTATCTAAAAATTTGATTGCCTATGAGTGATTACTCCAAAAATTTAAACTTAAACTATGAGAAGTAATAAGATGTACTTAAAATATTCCCTAGCTGTTTCTACTCACAATGATGCAAACCTGAATTGTAAATAAAACACACTGCACCTGTGAGTGCTAACTGCCTCTCTCCTGCTTGAAAGTCAGAGTGGGCCGGCAAGGGTACCTTTCTCAGGTAACAGGATTATAGAGCTGGGAAGGACTTTGAAATGATAACCCATCACCTCATTTTATAGATGACGAGCAAAGAACAGAGAGGTAAAGGGCTTGTCCAAGGCCACAGAGTCATCCAGGAGCAAAGCAGTCATGCCAACTTATGACAGCGTTCTGGGGTCAGACAGATTTTGGTTCAGACTCTGATCCCACTGGTAACTTTGGGGTAGAAAAATGAGTCTTGGTTTCCTCACCCACAGAAGGAGATTGATCATTTCTGTCATGTTGCATTGTTCTGATAATGAAATGATACAATGTATGTAAGCATTTGATACAGGTTAAGTTTAGTTCCTTTCCTTCTTCCAAACTAGCACCCCTTCCCATTCTATGCCTCTTTACTGTACATGGGCATTTAAGATGCGCAGAAACTCTTTATTAGCAGCTATCAGGAGAAAACCAAGAAATTCTACACCAATGACAGTTTTTTCTTCCTTGTTTCCTAACGTCCACAGCAACTCTGCCACTGAGGCCAGGGGGTGACTAGCAAGCACCAAAGCGAGCCTTGCACTGGTCGCGGATACTGGGAGGTTCCTAAGACTGTAAGTAAGTGGTGATGATTTGCCGTCCTGTCTTTTCCTTTGTTTTTCCCACCCCAGCTTTTGCCTTCTTCCATTGCCCAGAGGTGCAAATGAAACAGAGGGGAACATTAAGGTATCCAATTTTTAAAAAATAAAATCTTCATCTCGGTAGAAGAGAGCAAAATCTGATGACAATTCCCTGAGTACACCAGCAAAGTAGAAAGGGTATAGCAACCCTCCCCAGCCTGGGCAGGCCTTTTATGGTGGGCAGGGGTCAAAGTCATGGTGCATCAAAAGGGTTAATGGGTAGTAACTCAACACATAGATACTTCCTACGTAAAGCATGCGATCAGTGTCTCTGGCATGCAATCGGGGAGAGTGTTGACTTTGTTGCACCCCGCTTGTGAATGGAGAGCTACTTTTATTAGCAAATTCAGATCCTTGATTGTACCCAAAAAAGTTTCCTTAAAATTGCACAGTTCATTAGGTATTAAAATGTTGGTTGGAGAACACGGAAAGTTTAAATTCTTGTTAAAATGCAGAGGAGTTCATTCCAAGCCATCCCTTGCACTGCCTTCCTCTGGAACATTGCCCTCGTAGGGCCGTGAATCCCCAAAAGCCCTCATCTAGAGATGGAATTTCACTCAGAGTTCTTCCCATTTATTAAAAATCGGTACAAGTTTAAAAAAAAAAAAAGAACAACCTGACCTTTGTTCATTATGAACCATATGATATGGTAAATAAGACTGACTTGCCCTGAACCGGGGGAGGTGGGAACAGAAGGGTAGAATCCGAAGGAATACCAGTGTGGGAATCAGAAACCCGGCGTCCTGGTCTAGAATCCGTCCCTAACGAGCTTTGTGAGTGTGGGCAGCCCAGCCGTTCTCTGCCTTGTGGTCCCCCCCACAAAATGGAAATGAAACCATAGATGTTATAAATTCACCTACTTGGTGGTACCACCCAATAACCCCAATTAGGCTTCAGTGACAGAAAAACTGGGAAGGGATAGCTCAGCGAAGTCTGAAAGTTAAACTGGGTATTTATTTCCTACAGTCCAACTACTAGTGTAATCAGTAAAAGTGTTATACTTGCAATAATATTTCACTGGTGTGTACCAGAGCGTTGCAAGTTATAAAATTTCCAATTTAATTTTACTGCATCCCTGAAGCTGTAGTAATTAGAAGGCAAACTCACAGTGAAGATCTTTATAGCTTCAGGGGTGATGATTTTGAACCTGTCCTGCAGGTCACTTCTGTCCTCAGGGTTTCCCGATTTGACAGCTGCCTGTAGACTGAGGATTTTACTGTAATACAGCAGTAACTCATCATTCATTTGATGGGAGCAGATGTAGATGACGCTCACATTTTCATCTGAAAACAACAGGCACAATGTTAATTACTGGTATAAAGGTAAATGACATTATAAACTCTGGCATCGGATTGATGTGGCACAGTTTAAAATAAAGAGCATATCAAAAAGCCACATTAAAGTTAATTTAGATTGGTTTTGTACAGATCTTAGCAGTGTAACTGGCTTTGGGGCACTTTAGCATTTTTCTAAAGAAAAGATAAATATTGGTAACACTGCCACCAAAAAAATGGACACCGTGATTCCTTCAGAAGGAGGGTTGTAAGGTCCCATGAAAGTGTCCTTTCAAATAACGCAGAGGGAATCAGCCCAGTGCTCCCATTAACATCAGTGGGAACTGCATACTGCTTTAAAAATGTATCCCATTAACTTCAGTAAATTATGAAACAGAGCTTTTAACTTTAGAAAGCTGATGAAATGGCAATTTCTTATTCTGCCTAGACTTGGCAGGGCCAATTCAGGGAATGTCCCGTCCAAATAAATGGTATGATTATGACCACAGCAAAGATTATTTCAGGAAACCAACCTTTTCCCTGCTCCATTCCCAAGGAGGAGTAGATTAGTTATATAAGACATCTAGTAATACTTGGTTTAAAGGAAACGCTGTCTTAATTTAACTGTTCTCTTTTTAAAGATGTGCTTCTTCTTATGTTCCTAGTAAGCAATCCCAATTAAATATGCCATCCAAATGGAATCGTGAGATGAGATTACCCAGTCCAGGCTGCAAAATATTTTAAGGAGTATAGACAGGAAGTCAGCAGCCAATGAAATTCATGCATGCGTGCTTTCATTCATTCCTTCACTCATTCACAAAGTAACTGGCTAGTAGTGGCAAAGCACTTGACAAGACAGGAGAAAATGCAAGAATCAAAGCCACTGAGACGCTGCCTGGGAGGAGCAACCATTCACGTGCACTGACAGCCATAAAACCCAGCGGGGAGCAGTGAGCACAGGGAAGCACGCTGACCAGGCGCTTAGCAAGGTTCAGAGCGGGGGCCACTGTAAATATTCCCCTGGTCAGGCAGGGCTGAGAGGGGATTTGAAGACCCTTCTGTTTGGTTTGGCAGAGCGTACAGAGCATAGGCTGATTAAATTCTAGCTCAGCTGCCTAGGGACCCTGGGCATGTCATTTAAACTTTGTAAGCTCTGGTTCCTTCATTGTTAAATGAGAAATAAAAATCACCTGGGGCAGGGCATAGTTTTAGGGAGTGTTAAATGAAAGAATACATTAATACCTATACTTCTATATGGGGTAAGCACAGTTTGTATGGGAAAAGACATGCAGGTTATGACGACTACAAGTTAACTTTATTAACTCCGTTTTGTGTACTCACAGCTGTATCCCTACTTTTGTCAACCCCTGTGTCTGGCACATAGTAGGCACTCAACAAACAGTACCAGTGCATGAATCTTCTCTGCAGCTTACGCATCAATTATTCCCGCTCCCCCCTCCACACCTGTGTTCCTTTCATCACTCAGTGCCTCCAGATCTCACTGGAGGAAGTTGTGTTCTTTGTTGCTCCATCTTACTGACCTTGTCTTGACAAACTCCTAGAAGGTAAGGTGTATGCCCTTTCTTATACTCCCCCAAGCCCTGGCACCGTGTGGAATACGCAGGAGGCACTCACTAAATATTCGTGGGTTGACTAAAGGGACCTGGGAGAACGGAGAGACTCAGGCAGTAGAAAGGCTTATGCAATGAGTGAGCCCCAGGGCACACAGGAGAGCGCCCCCCTCCGGAGACAAGCCTCTGTGGCTGGCAGCAGTGTCTTCTGAACGGACCTGGTGCCGGGCCCCCTGCAGGTGCTCCGTGAATGTAAACGTGTAAGTGGCTCCTATTTAATTTTGGAACCGAAAAGCCACATGAATCTCAAAATAAATTAACTTAGGAGACTGTGGGTAAATAACCTGTATCCAATTGCTGAATGATCAAATTAGTCATCCCGAATCTTGTATTTTCAAGAAGAGAATAGTGCCTCACCAAACTAGTGGTTTTCAAAACCACGCTAGTATTTTTTTTTGAAGTATTGAAGAAAGAGCCAAAAACAAATTAAAATAACTTAAAGACTCCATAATGGAAAACTAAACTTTTCTTGGGAAGAAATTTCTAGGTTTCAAATGATAACAAATCATGTTGCTCATTTTACCTTTCCTGTTCTTTTCTGGCAAAGGAATACATATCACTAACACTAACATCCAGTATTGGTGTGGGCTTAGTTGTGAATCTATAAACGTCCAAAATTGACAGGTAATTTTGGGAAGGAATAGATATGAAATGAAGATTGCTTTGATTGCTAAGCAATAGTCAATGCCAGGCACTCTCTTTCTTAATTTTTTTTGTAATGCTGGAAATACTAGCTGTTGGGTCTCCACCTGACATCCTGAATTCACGGCCAGTATGTGAATGACAAGTCTTACCAACACGATCAATCAGATTATTTTTATTTCCCCTGAATACACAGAATAAATGAATAAACTCTTTTACTAGGACTTAATGGAATACAAAAAGTGCCGCATAAAGAATATAGTCAATATTGTAATAACTATGTATGGTGTCAGATGGCTACTAGAATTATCAGGGGACTACTGCCTAAGGTATATAGGTGTCTAATTTCTGGGTTGTACACCTGAAACTATTATAAAGATAAGTTTAAAAAGATAAATTTATTCTTCCACAAAATTATTACTAATTTTCCTCGTTTCTTACTTTTATTTCACAAGCAAGTACTTTTTCTATCTTCTAACTACTATTTCTAAACTTGCATTGTTTCCCTTGAGAGGCTTTAGGACTGCCTTGCTACGTGATGAGAACAGGGCACCGAGAAAAGGCATTTGGCTCATAATCTCAGAAACGTTCGCCTTAGCAATATTTCCCATCGCAGGCAGAACCTAGACTGAGTGGTTGAATTATTTAAAATAGAAGCCTAATACTTTCAAGTCTTTTCTAATCATGAGAATCTTTTATAAAGAAATTCTTTGGAGGTGGTTTGTACTTACATAGAGGGTGTATGAAAAGCTAAGAAAAATATTAATTCAAATAAATTAGAGCAGTCTGCCCTCTGCTGCACTCGAGTGGTTCCACTCAGTCGGGTTTTTAGCTGAAATAGCTCAGCAATAACAAATCAATCTCAAGTCATTAATAATTTTTTTTTGTAATGCTGAAAAACAGTATTAGTGCCTAGATAATAGATTAAAGCAATTACACTATTATTATTTTAGGACACTGTAAATTTCTAGTGCTGATGTATTTTTGTTACCAAATGGCATTTATAAAATAATAATGATGCTGAAATATACGTGAATCATGTAAAGTATGTCATTCCAGGGACCCAGCTAAGCTGGTCATGGATCATGTAAAATTCTTTGTTTTGTTTAAATAAGGGCCAAAGCAATTATATGTTAAGGTCTTATTTTGTAACTAATGGAAACCTAGTTTTTGTTTAATCTTGAATTTTGGCTAGTACACCCCAGACCAATTCAGTATTGCTGTTTAGCCTTCGCAACCTTGATTCTCTAAGCCTAACCAGAACCCTAGCTTCAAACGGTGTCAGTCAAAGTCATCAAATTTTTGCGTCTTTTGCTCCTGGCTCCAGGTGGCGTCTGATTTAGAACTGACCAAACCAGTATTGGAATTTGACTTTTACCAAGATGTATCTATCACTCAAATTTGTATTTTTAAGAATTTTCTCTACAAGGCCCCTCCTGTTTCCTAACAACTAGATGCTATATATTTAAATAAAAGGTTTTTCATTTTTATCTTCATTTCCCTTTTATTCTTATAATGAAGACACAATGCTTTTCATTTCTGGTACCACTCTCCACGCATTCCCCAGATATTATACAGGGTCCGGCAGAAGTAACGCCTGCTGGAGTGTGGTTGGTAGGGTAATAAGAGGGCTGTAATAATTTATAGTTTTAATTTGAACATTTCATCTAAAATGTCACATGGCGTGCTTGAGGTAACATTGTTATGTTACAGAATTACATGCTTATGATTTTGTAATAAAAGATTTTGTAATAAAAAAGGGATGTTATTTGTGCCGGACCCTGTACAATATTGACACAAAAATGTTGACTTCGTTCACGGCAAGATTTGGTAAGTGAAGAAGTTTGGCGTTATAGGAAAGAAACTCTTATCTAAACCTAGAGCAAAGAAAATTTTAAAAACTATGCCAGTAAATGAGTTAGAGATGTTATTTTAAAATTCCATTTGACGTCACTATAAATCTATTCTTCAAAGCAAAACATTTGATGGCCCTGCAAGTAAATTAGAAATCCAAGCCTTTTCCTTGTAGAGGAAAAAAAAAAAGCTAAATAAATAATTAAATAAAATACACATTTCTATCAACATCCACTGATAAACATTCCAAAGAACCATGTGTGTAAAAGTATTTACTGTACCTAAGATGTCACACAGCCGCCCCAGCTGCATGTTCTGCTGGGTGTCGAAGTCAGCAATGTTCTGTCGCACGCGCTGCGAGTACCCTGGAAGGCAAACGAGGTGTCAAAACCCGGAGAGAGCAAGTCAGCACGGCAAAACGGCACACTCGGATTTCAAAGTGTCACAGTGCACACTTCCAGGAAAGAATTTTCTCTGAAGCATCTTGCAGAAACCACCTCACTCCTAAGAATGAGGTCCTCGCTTCTCAGGGGAATAAGCATTATTCCGGAGGATGTGCTAAACAGCATCTTCTGCAACAGGGAGCGGTTCCTATTTTTCAATACCGACAGAGCTGCTGGGAATCAGGGTTATAAAAGCATGGGGACATTTTCTGACATTTAACATGAATTTTCAAAAGAGCATATAAGCAAATTATGCTCAGGTTTAAAAAAAAACAATTTTGGCTTTCGAACTTACACTTCCTTTAGGGCACTTCCCAGGGTCATTCTAAACCGACACAAAGATTTCAGAGAGACCCCTTGATGTCAGGAATATGTATCTAAGTGATTTTAAATACAAAAGAAATACGCTTCTGCTCACACACTCACATGGACATTTAACCTTGAAAGGGCCATAAAGGTTACCGCGGTCAGTGCAGTATTTTATCAGTACTAATGAAAGTCCTGCCAGCTGCCTCCGTGTCCAGGGGAAGCAGAGCAGAAGGAAAACACATGTGGATTACTGTGGTCCAAAAATCTTCCACAAAAAGAAAAACGACACCACCTTCTGCTGATATTTCAGGGGTTAAAAAATGTACACGATTGAAAACACGCACTTAAAAGGCATGCATCCTCATAAGCAGGTGTAATTGCTTATATGAAATCCAGCAACTGTAGGTGCAACTTCTTAAAAAAATAAAATTGCTCTTCTCATTTTGAAGAGATGCTTCAATGCCTCCTTGTGGTTAGTGAGTCCAAACACACGTTTCAAGTTAAACTGCTCTAGATAAAGCAGTTTTAAATACTGCATCTTCAAGATGTGACACAGATTTCCTTTTCAGCATAAGGAAAACTATAGCAATTCAGGCAATAGGGCTTCAGATCAAATGAACTCTGATAATTGGCTCTTTGCTTTGATGTCAGTGTTTAAACACCAGACAATGTCTGGAAATTAAATGAGTTTACAATTCATCTAAATGTCTCCTTTTGGCTTTAAGCAGATGAACTTAACTAAACAGGCAGAAGGACAAATGGGTTGTTGGAAAAATTATTAAATTTTCAAATAATTTAGGGAACCAACCCCCGGATTATTAAATGAATATAGATAGCTACAAACAATGCTGTTTTGGTATATGGTTGCAATATCGTGACTCGGGATTTTTTGCTTATGTATAATTCTATCTATATTCTGATAAATGTTTACAAAGAGGTATTGGGAATAACTTATATGCAAGACTATAAGAAGGCAGGAAAAATGCCTAAAGAAATAAGGTATGATTAAGAAAAGTGCCTGAGAGCTTTCCATGAACACATTGCCTTTCGAAAGGGAAGATAAAAGGCAGTGTAAGATGTCTCATTAAGATGATGTCCAATTTAAACACGAAGGACATCTGATCACTTTCCTGCCACAAACGCAGCACGGGAGTGAAGACGCCTGTGTTTCAGTCAAGTGCTCAAGGTTAGTTCTCCAGCAGATTATTTAGTACCTCTGTTACCTCTGATCAAGGATGCGTACAAAGTGCCCACCCAGAGTTATGATAGGACTGGTTACTCAGTTAACTCTACAAACATGCCCACTTTAAAGACCTGTGAAGTAACAGATAGGAAAACATTTTCATGTATGTGAAGTGCTGTGTAAACACAAGGCATTTTAATGTTCTGAGGTTTGTGCACTTCCAAAGCTCATACGAACAATGAATTCTGTGTACGTTGCAACAGATGTGACAGACCATTCTGCATGGACAAGATGCAACGCAGTGCACGCTGCCACTAGCAGAGCAGTGCATTTTTTAAAAAAATCAGATTTGTTTTTATGTTTTGTATATCCACAAAGTACATGTGTTGACTCCTAGGTGAAAAGACATCATCAGTACTGACGGAATATGTGAAATACAACAGAGACTAAACCAGGAAACTATCAGCAAGGATGTTGTGGGTTCGGGAGCTTAGTAGACATGCCCAGCGGCAATGAGACATCACAGTTTTGAATATAATCTGCAGAGACGGGATACTTCAAGGGTCAGACTAGAAACACGGGAGGAGTTTTGAGAGACCTCCCACTTCTACTCTGTCACGTGATAGGGAAACTCAGGAACATGCCTTTTCTCTTGTCCAAGGTCGCATAAACCTGGAAGTTACTATAGAGTTCAGATGCTACGGATTTAGCCCTTGTGACCAACGTGATTATGTTAAATAAGAGAGAAGCCAAGACCCTTCAAGTGTGAGCAGAGAACTCCAGGAGGGACAAAGGGCCTTTGCCTTGTTTCTGCCTTTCATTTTCAAGTGCTGTGATAGCAGGAGAATGGGCCTCCAAAGGTGTCCGTGTCCCCATCCCTGGAACCTGTGAATATGCTAGTTTACAGGGCTAAAGGGAAATAAAGTTGCAAATGGAATTAAGGTTGCTAATCAGCTGACCTTAAAATAAGGAGATTATCCTGGATCGTTTGGGTGGGCACAATGTAATCAAAGGTCCTGAAAAGGGGAAGAGGGAGGAAGAAGCACAGAGAGTTAGAGATGTGGCTGGAGAAGAAAGGCGCAGAGAGATGCAGCGTTGCTGGCTTTAGAGATGGAGGAGGGGCCAAGGGCTTGCTCAGTCCTTTGTGGGTGGCTTCTGAAAGCAGGAAAGGATGAGGAGATGGATTATATCACAGAGCGCCCTGCTGCCCCCTGAAAGGAACACAGCCTGATGACACCTTCATTTTAGCTTCCTTTGGACTTCTGAACTACAGAGCTGTAAGGTAAAAAACTTGTATTGTTTTCTTTTTTTTTTTAATTGTTAGGCGAACGTGATAACCACTACACTACGGAAACTTTTTTTTTTTAATTGTTGTTCAAGTATAGTTTTCTGCCTCCCCCCCACCCCACCTCTCCCCATAAGCTTGCATTGTTTTAAGCCACTAAGCTTGGAGTAACTTGATACAGGGTGATAGCAGGCGAATGTGATGGTCCAGCCTCCCTTACCCGCAGTGTGCGCCGCCTCTCTCAGACACTCTGCTTCTCTTTCACTCTGACTGAGAGACGAGGGAGGGCCAAGACCCTACGATGAGCTCATAACAAGCATTAGTTAAGTGTTGTTGTTGTTATTATTTTTCTTAACTTCAGCTGAGCCAGACTGAGATTCTCAAAAGGAACCTCATTTAAATGTGGAGAAATGATTATTATTACCAACATAAAATTATATTGGAGCTATCAATGTGCAGCTCTTCTAGCTTATGTAGCTGATAGGCCCTAGTCACTGTCAAGTGTGTCTGAGCACCCTTTTCTAGAAAGATTCTCAGTCTCCCCTCACTGTCATTCTCTTGCACCCTTTCTCCACTATGCTGTTTTCATTTTGCCATTACACGTTTCTTTGCTTGCTGGTTTACTTGGTGTCCATCTCCCCTCTCCCCTGCACCGCTCCCAGCTCCTGTAAACAGAGTGTCAGGTCCATTAAAGCAGAGATGGGGTGATATCCCATCAACCGAGTGGATGAAATATGTCTTAGGATCCTATTCAAAGAATCTGGCTTTTAAAGTCTTAGTTCTTTCTGCCACATGTTCTCATCATTTCCTCACCCTTCTTTTTTAAACTCGTTTAAAATTGGGTTCTCTGATCTGGAGAATTTCTGGGGAATTCAAAGAGTGGTCAGTGGAACTTGTAGCTTTTCGAGGTCCTCATCTGCCTAGAATAAAACAGCACTGGCTTAAAGGGGCACTCCCTCTTATCTCTGTAGAGCGGAACACAGCCTCTTGCCCATGGCCATCCTCATCACCTGAAAAATATTCTTAATTTGATAGAGTATTCCATCTTTTTTCAAAATGTTATTGCTTCTGCTTTACATCAAAGAAGGATACCTAAGAGCTGCCTCTCTGAAGTTATACAGGTACCTTTCGTTCTCTGCTGAAGCTAGGATGCTCATCAGTGGTTCAATTACACTCATCGATCAAGTTCACACTGGCCGTCGTTCCTCCATCTTCATGTTACCTTCGCCTCCTTTCCCTTCCCCATCCCTCCTCCCACAAACCTCCTCTCAGATGATGCTCATCGGCTCTCCACCCAGGAAAGTAGCTGGGCTGGGATTGGCTTTTCCTTCACAGAAACCCAAGAACACGAGCAGGGCAATGCTCGGTGACTAAGCCTTCATAGGACTGGTGCATGCCTCTGTGACAGGTGCCTGCCCCGGAAGTAAAACCACAGGTTCTTGAACACCCATTCATTCCTGTGGTTGACTCCTAGTTTCTTTTGTCTCCAAGTCCTATTCCTTGCCATGGTGCGTAAGGCAGAGAGGGGTTAAAACGGACTTTCAGTTACTCAGCAGTCCTCATTCCCCTGATCGCCCACGCTTCAGTCTGATGGACTGCAGTGGTAGTTCTCAACCTTTCTCCCTTGTGGAAACACGTGATGGGAGATGTTCAAATGTGTCACACACTGATAGGGGCACACACAGCATGGAAGTAACAGTAATTCCACCCTTCTCTTCTACTCAGGAAAGCATGCTGGAGGCTAGTAGAGCAACAGTGTCATTGTTATAATCTTAAATTGTTCCAATTCATTCAGAAGTTAATCATTAGCCAGCTTTGGTACGCTAATAGTAAAAATGTAGGGGAACTTGTGCCACGCTTCACCACTGATTGCATGTCAATATTACAGTCATCTGGAGAAATGTGATCTAGTCATTAGGGTTATACGCAGGCTTTCATTACTTGTGAAGTGTGAAAGTGCAAGATACTGAGGTAGGAGATAACACAGAGCAAGAGAGAGGCCTATTTGGGTTATTTACGTAGCATATCCAGCGCCAGTTTGGTGAAAATGGAACAGAGTGGTATTTGGGGGGCTGCTGAGGGGCTTAGGGAATTTAGTGATGAGGATGTAGAAAGCACAGGAGGTACTCAAATATTTGTTGAGTTTCAAAAATATTCTCATACCCAAGCTGCCAAGTGGATTCTGTGTGGCTCTGAAGACCTTTCTCTCATAGGGGTGAGGACTTTCTCTTGTTTGAACTTTCTGTCAGTGGCGGGCACTGCACTGACAAAAAGTGCGGCTAAAGCCAGCGATTCTCAAAGTGCCCGCTGGGGACCCTGAGGGCTCCCGCGACCCTTTCAGGACGTCTGCGAGGTCAGAATATTTTCAAAGTAATACTAAGATGGTAGTTACCTTTTGCAACCTTATTGTTTCAGGAAATACAAAATGTTTATTAATACAATTTTAGATTTCATATTGCAACTAATACTTAAGAATTACTATTGTTGAGTTTGGTATAAAATCAAAGAAAATATACACAATTATCTGAAAGGGCTATAAAAACATAACATACTATTCCCTTTTCCAAATACATATCTGTGTAGGGCCAGGTTTTCTTCATATGGTTCAACCAAAACAACATATTGCAACAGACTCATTACAGAAATGCATGTAAGAATCCAACTATGTTCTATGAAGAGATTTGCTCACTTGCCAAGTTATTCCACTCTTCTCACTAACTTTCTTTTAGAATGGAAATGAAGTTTTCTTTAATAAAAATGCTATTTAGATTAAAATTGGCAATGGACTTATTATTTTAACATAAATTAAATATTTTTTAAGTTCTCAGTTTTAGTTTCTAATGTGGTGAATATTCGTAGATATAACCCACTTAAACGGACACTCTTTAGGGTCCTCCATAATCATTACAAGTGCAAGTGTGAGAACCTCTGAACATAGGTTTTAATATTTTCATGAGAATGAAGATGACAAAAATCACAGTGTTCTCTTAGTACTTGGGTGGCACTTTTTAGAGCACATCCTAACACTAATCCATTGCATGAAGAGCCCCGGAGCTGGGGCCACGCCACAGCCTGTCCATTGCTGCTCCCGTGTTTCGTGGTGCACCACCGATGGCTCGGACCAGCTCGATAATCCACCTAACCAGAGCGTGACTGTTGATTTGGGTTACTTGCAGAAATGCTTGAATCGAAGTACCCGCTGAGCTAAAGCCAGCCCAGGGTTACTTGAATGAATAAGGCTTGGAAGACTACAAATATGTTTTAACTTTAATTTGGGCTAGAACTAAATGTGAAAGTTTAAGTGTGTTTTGTTAAGAAATATCCCAAAAGATCTGGATATTTCTGGAAAATGCTGTCTGGGAGACCTTGGCAGTACATCTGTCTGCAGGATTTAGCGTGGCAACACCACAGCGAGACTATGGATCCCATGCTACCTGCCAAAATACATGCGAAGACTGCAAAGATTTGATTGAAAGTCCTATTGCCCAGCCCTGAAGTGGAAGGAACAGAGCCTATCTTGATTTGAGTTGTCAACGCAAAAATGAGAAAGTAGAAAGGTGCCAGTGTGCTTGGGGGCACAGTAAACATGTGACTTCAGACACAAGGCTCTTGGCCGTGGCCCTCTGTGCACAAGTGCAGGCGAGCACAAGGTCTTGGCTTCTGGAGGAAGGGAGTGCAGTTGGGAGGCAGCTGTCCCGTGAGCACTTGCGGCTTTCTCAGCCTGGTGTCAGGCCAGTTGTGCGCAAAGTCCCGCTTTCTGTCCTTTAGGCGTTTGTGACAGTAGGGAACAGCAGAAATCGTTTTTTCCTGGACCTCACAACAGCAGGGCCCATAACTTTATGGAATGGAATACCTTGGAGACCACTCATTGAACTAGCCCCAAGGACACTTTGCTGAAATAAAGTAGAGGGTGAAAATCAGTTCAACTCTCTACATTGCTTTTATCCATTAAATCCTTTAGCAGTGAAATAAAAAAAATTACATACAGAAAAGAGAAAAACCCACCTGAGTATATCCATTATTTTTATCTTAAAGGAGGAAGAGAAGTGAACAAGGAAACTCAACACTGGGGCTGTCATTGGGGGGCGGGGGCCCCACGCACCTGCTCACAGCATCTGAGCCCACACGTGGCACATCTCATTGAATGGCAGTGTATTTTAAAATGCCACTGAGTTTAAGGGTAGCGCCAAATGATGCACCATAATAAAGATGCACAGAGGTTAAATGAAAAGTGGAGGAAATAATTTGGTCAAAGAAATTGTAAGTAGGACTGGTTCACGGGTTTTGTTTGGCCCTCTGCTCCTTCTAGAGGAATGAGGATGTTTTGTTGCAGTTCTTTCTTATTTGACTGATAGATTTTACTTAAAATAGACCCTAGCATTCTATTCCTGCTATGAATCATAGTATAATAGATCATTTTGTTATCATTATATTTCATTAATAAAATTGATTAAAACATGCAATATCTAATTAACACATCAGCCTATATAATCTGGAAAGGATGACTTTTTTAAAAAATCATCTTATAAAATTACAAAGCCAATCCTTTTCTTTGGACAACAGATCAACAGCATGCCACCTCTTCTGTTGGTTAAAAATAGCTAAAACTCTTTGTTACATCTGGGAGTACAAGGTCTGTCCAGAAAAAGTCCTACCATCGTTAATATAATGAGAACTATTTGTATGACATTGATGTAACCTGGCAGCCAAGGAGAGTGGACTGAAATGCACGTGTGTGAACAATGACGACTTCACTGCACTAGTCAGTGGGGGTGGTAGACACCACTGAGTGAGCATGTGTACTGTGTGGCCTTCACATTCAAAATGACTGAGTGGGTAGAGCAACGAATCTGCATCAGATTTTGTATTAAGCTTGAACATTCCTCCACGGAAACTATTCAGATGATTCAGAAGGCCACAGCTATGGGCAACTGGTGATTGTCAGCTTCATTATAACACGGCTGCTCATGCATGTCCCGTGAAGAGTTTTCTGGTGAAACATCAAATCACCCAGGAGACTCAGTTACCCTACAGCCCAGATCTGGTGCCCTACGACTTCTGGCTTTTCCCAAAACTAAAATCACCTGTGAAGGGGAAGAGATTTCAGACTTTCGATGAGATTCAGGAAAATATGACGGGGCAGTCTCAAATACGATGAGAACTGTGTGAGGTCCCAAGGTGCCTTCCTTGAAGGGGACTGAGGCATCACTGTCCTACGTACAATGTTTCTTGTGTCTTGTATCTTCTTCAGTAAATGTCTCTATTTTTCATACTACAGGGCTGGATACCTTCTGGACAGACCTTGTATTACCCAAAATGTATAACAGTCAATTGTGCTTCATCGCTCCTCCTTTGAAAGAGGTTAACCTGCACGTGTAATTGTCTTTACGATCATAGTATCAAGTTGTAGATTTTAAAATACATGGTAAATATTTGGTGGTCAAACACAGTACCGAGAGGCCATCCTTTTGGTGACAGCAGGTCTGTAGAATGCAATTATCGCTGTGAGTGCGAAACTACATCAACAAGTAACCAGATGCCTACGGCTGCAATATATTAAATATTAGGCAGTGATCAGCTACTAAACTTTTATTTTAGGGTTCAGACAAATCAGTGTAGCCCCAAGTGTCTAGCAGCATGGTGTAAGAATTTCTGGGACTAATTGTACACCAGGATTGATTTCAAATTTCCTGTGGAAAGAGAGAAAGAGGATAAGGCTGTAACTTGTGTTAAATGCCTACCTGAACCTATACTCCTACCAACAGATCTTGATTATTGAATCCCCCTTAACTCTGGAGGCAGAATGACTATATTGAATAGACTGGGGGGCAAATATTTTTGTGAACTGTGTAGGTAAGTCCTTGGTGCAGGATAGAGCAGCCATGTTGTGACTACCTGAACTTGTCACGTGTTTCCAGAGGAGGTGGTACACAAGAAAAAGGCACACGAGAACCATTAAAAAAAAAAGGTGTGCTTTGAGAATTATGTCTGTGGGATAGATATGAGATGACTGTTACTGAAAATTAATTTAATGCCCACAAGCCATTTTGTAAAACCTAAAGTGTAGGCTGTAGAAACAAATACTATTTTATCAGAGCCCAAGTATAACTCTCTTGTGAAAATGTGTAATTGGGCTTTTTAAATGCTTAGTTGACAAAAATATCTGAGATTGGTCTTATCTCTAGAAAAAGACACGACAAGCAATTTCTTTTTAAAATGGGTTATTATGTTGTTAACAAACAAAAATTACTGCAATAGGAAATATTTTCAGGGTTATTATATATTTATTTAAACAATCTAGAAGAAAACTAGTTTTAATATCAGATTTAAAATAATGTTTTCTAATAGTTTTTGACCAGGTTATTTTTCTACTTAATTTGTGTTCAGCCAACCTTTTTGAAATTTTAAGATATTTTTATTTAAAACTATTTTTCATTACCCAGTTTATATTGCTGACTATTCTTTTCACAATTCTGCGTCTTTGGAGGCTCCTTTCTATCAGGCTTATCCATAGGGCTGATTGCGTTAGGGCTTTGAAGGGTCACAAGTAGGGGTAGAGGAGAGAGGAAATTTGTGGAAAGTGTGTCTACCTTTGCGCTCATCAACACTACAAAGTGGCGGGGGAGGGGAGGTCCTTGTCCCTATTTCTAGTTTTGAAAACAATGAAGAATGCAAAGCAATAGTTCCCACATAACGTCAGGTCAGGTCCACAATTTGTTGCAGAAGCAAAAGGCTCTTGCACCTTATTCTGAGGATGTGAGTTGGTTAATTGGGTCTGCAATTAGCCTCTCTGGTTGCAATCAATTACAAGTGCAATTTCTGTGTGTGAACTAATTTTGTGTGTGAAAGTAGTCCCACCAAAACAAAAGTCTAAATTAGAGTGAAATTCAGATTTGTTTGGCCGCACTTACCATCCTGAGAAGGAACTGATTTCTCCCACAAGTCAGAAAGACCAAACATAAAAGACCCCGTATAACTAGAGGATTTTAAAAACTTTTCTACACATACTGAGGTGTAAATACTTGAGAATCTAGAGAAGTTTGCCTTATTTTATTACTATAAATATTTTACTAATTTAAAATAGAATCTTAATCGTATTTATATAATAATTTTAATTACTTTTGCTTTTAATATTATATATTGCGTTATGGTTCTATGCGGCACATCAGTACACAAACATGTATATTGACACCGGAGCATAAATAAATTGCAATTCTGAGTTCTGTTACAATAGATCACTCAATGCATTGTTCTACTTAAAAGGTCTTAACAAAGAGCTCATATGTAATAGGAAGGTTCAGTGGATTTCACTTGCTCGTCAAAACCCTGCCAAGTCAGCCTAGGAAATCTGGTCTCACCAAAAAAATTTAACACCTAGGTAGACAAAAAGGAAAACAAAACAAACAAGCCAGCAAACAAATCCCAAACATTTGGACAGCAGTTCATATTATAAAAGAGCTTCCCATGCAAATTTCTGAAATTCCTCGTCATTTTGGCATACCTATTTTACCACCGTGTTGTAGAAAACAGCTTTTAAGTTCCCCAATTCATAAATGTAATTAAATAATTACATTAGTGCTAATTAACATGAAACTGCAGATTATTTAAGCGCAAAAAAACACTATTCAACTTCTTAATTATTCTTGTTCACACAGCATTTCCTTTTGCTCAGGCGCCCTAGGTGCAAATAAAGCATCCCATCTGCTCGTAATTAGAACTAAATAATTTCAGAGAGTGTAGCTTATCATTTTGACTGCACATTTGATTAAAAACAGTGTACAAGCAATATCCTGGCTTATCGGCATGACAGCAACGGCGCACACAAGCCTGTGTTCCTCTATCATTAAAGAAGATAGAAAACATTATCTGTTATTTCAGGGGGAAAAATACAACTTTTTAGTTCATTTCATACAGATGAAAGCGAATTACAGCAAATCACCTCTCCACTGAATAGCAGCCCCCACATAATGACTTTATTTGCTTAATCCCCAAATTAAATGCCGTTTCGAGCGAGGGCCCTGTGTTATTACTCTCATCATGTCGAGAACATTTTCCTGCCGAGACCAATTTGAATAAAACAAGGGGCCTTCCTTGAACTCAATCAAGGAGCCATAATGTGGTGGGTAATAGAGGTTGCTGATAGATTTGCAGGCAAAAGTGTTATACCTAATGACGGGATATGGATAATAGTCCTCCTGGAGGTCCTGATGCGATTCCAGTTGGCTGCCAGATGCTAAAAATCAAGAAGAGCATTGATCAGTGACAGGAAGCTGTAGTGGATTCATCTAGTCAAACTTCAGCTGTTTTTCCACTGTACAGTTAAGCCAGGCATAAATTATATTAATTGATTTAATTACATACTTAAAACATCTTCCCCAATTAATTTAATTAGGTGGCTACATGATGCTACTGGCAGGGGAAGATTAGAGGCAGCTCACTTAATTAACAGAATATGAATGAAAAAAAGAGAAAGCAAACATAAATGAAATTGTGAGCACTAATTAAAAGGCTGTCTGCAAACTTAAATACTTTCTGACAAAGTGGTGACAGCAATGGAGACAAGACAGGATTTTTTTTTTCCCCTAGCAAATTAAAGTGCCAGGAGGTATAGATAGGGAGAAAAGTTAACGCAGTTACACCACTGATTTTCTGACAGAACTACCATAGTCAAAGTGAAGGGACTTTTTTTTCTATAGAAAAATTGCAACAGAGTTTGCAGATTCCTGATGAGGGTTAAAATATGATGTATGGTACAAACAAATGCAGTGTTTGTGCATCGCACAAGGAGGAGGGTGGAAGGCGGGGGAGGGGTGCTGAGGGGAGGGTCGTTGGAGAGAGAAAGGGAAGATAAAGAGACGTCTCATTGCAATCGTTCAAGCAAGAAATGTTTAGAAAAAGAGGTCTGCCTTAACAGCTGGCAGCCTTGTGTACCTTGGCTCGAAGGTGGAAATTCTGCAGGTGCCTTTCACGGGCTTCCTTCAGGATCTTCTTCAGTCGGGTCTTATGGCAGTGCAGCAGCCAGGAGATGGCGATCACCCCCGACGCCCACTTCTGCTGGCGATACGACAGGAAGAATTTTCTGGCCTTGTAGCACTTCCATGTGGCTTGGATCTTGCTGATAGCCTTTACCTTTCCACCTTGGCCCTTGTACCTTTGCCCAGGGATATTTAACATATTCTGGATGGGAACTGGGTTCTCTATCACTGAGAGAAGGTCATTTTTGGTAAGTTTGTTCTTCAGCTCAAACTCTGGAAGGAGGGCTACCAAATTGTTCCCTTTTATTTTGACTTCTGGTATTGCATAGTCCCTGAGAAACTTCTCGATGTGTTCTAAGAGAGAGAGAGTACTTCCCCAGGATGAACTAAAGCTTTCCTTGAATGCTAAGAAGTCCGGGGTCGTCTTGTCGATGACGCCATTATGAATTAAAAAGTCATAATCCCATGGTGATTTCGGATCTTTAGGAAGCAATGCCATTTTCGGGGACTGTGGAAGAAAAATGTCACCAGAGATGAAATAGAATTATGATCTTCTTTAAAGGAGTGGTCAAGACACACACAGTATCACACTGTCATTTATTACTCAGTGGTAGGGAAATAGGGATCCTACTTTTGGTTTCATAACTATATGTCCTATATGAAAGCCTGGCCAGTATATATCATGAAACTCATTACCAAAAGAGTATCTTAGAGGTCACTCAAAGCTATCATTTTTATGAAAGTGTAACTTAATTGCTCAAGGAAACTGATCATATAAAATTTGGGCATTTAGTTCATTTTGATATGGTCAACTGACCCCATAATCTTGGTGATTTATTTTCACACGTGCACGGATGGAAGCAAGTCACTGCTTTCTCGTTCCAAAGTCATCCACCAACCCTGAGAAACAGGGCGAGCCTTTCTTTGTGCTGACTGCAGACATGCGCATCAGAGCTTTGCTGTCTATTCCGACATTCTAACAGGTCATCCCTTCCCAGCACCACGCAGCTCTGCCACCTTCCCTTAGTGTCCAGAAGTGATTTTACAAGATTGTGTTGTGCATTGTCACCACTGCCACTTTCTAGGTTTTTCTTGACATCGGTTCTTTTATTCTTAAATCTAGTGTCCTCGCAGGGACACATCTGGAGCTGAATCTGAAATGGTGTAACAAATAAAACCAAGGAAGCCTTTGCTTTTCATTTCATTTCTATCTGTACTAATTGAATTTTTAAATTGATAAGAGAGAGAGAGGCATACATTTTTTTTTATTGTTTTGCTATGCATTCATTGGTTGCTTCTTGTATGTGCCCTGACGGGGGATCAAACCCATAACCTTGGTGGGTTGTACCGGGATGACACTCTAACCCATTGAGCTACCTGGCCAGGACTGTGCTGACTGAATTTTTGAGGCATGAAAAATACTACTTTGGTTGTTAAATGTTAAGATAGATTCTCTAAGAATAGGATGATGGGCATATTTTTCTTCTTCATGCTTTTCTGTATAGAAAAAAACTGAATAAATGTTATTTAAAAAATAAAATCAGAAGAGGTTTGGATCACAACAGCAAAATACATTACACACACCCTTTGAAAAAAATAAAAGAATGTTTTGTGTCCACATCCACTGTGAAACCACTACATTTCATTACTGAAACCTGTTGCACTAGAAAAAGACACTTTGCCCCGTGTCCAGAAGTTCCTAATGGCCTGGGTGGGGAGGGGGCAGAGGTTTCAGGCCCTGCCTCCTCCTTGGTAAGCCAGGTACCAACTCACTGGGCTGACTGCTTCTTTCTCAGGGACTTAAGGAACAGATTGTCTTCAACATGCCAATGTTTTCAGATGTATAAGCCCATCTTTACCAAAGCGTAAGATTATGCTGCTCTCTTTATTTGGAAGAGTCTTCACAGAACTCAAAGAAAACAAAGCACTCAGTTAATGTATCAATTAATGTATCAATTAATGTATCATTATGCCACAGCTCTGTGCTGAGCATCACTGTATTGAAGACAGTTTATGCTCTGTCTTTATTAAACAAATGTTAACTGATACTAACAAACTCAAAGCAGAAGGCTATTGAAGGGAGAAGCAAGGCAAGAGACGTATTAATAATAGAAGCACAGTAAGCAAACAGGAAATTTTTTTTTTAAACTTCACATTCTTTTTCTTTTCTTAGGTTCTAGGCAGTGGACTTAATTAGATTGCCATCTCAAGTAAAAAATGCCGAAAAGCAAGTGTTAACTCCAAAAGGGGTCATTTCCTTGAACTTTAGGCGTGGACTTTAAATAGCAGTGAGCTTTTTTATGCTTTTAATTTAAGAGCTGTTACAGGCATTAGAGCGATGGGAAAAAGCCTTCTCGCCAGGACGCTAGCCCTTTTCTCAACTAATCGAGTGCCAAGAGAGCGCAAACTGTTTGGCAAGTGGAGATAAACCCCTTCTTTTGGGATGGGCCAGAGAGAGTTAGAGAAGTGTCCTCCTCCAGCAGACCCCAGTGCTGGCAGGGGGAGCTGCCCTCCTGGTGGAAGACCAGTGGCTCCCACAGCAATGGCCCGTGGCTACACTTCTGCCTTCCTTCAGGACTGGGTTCTGATGATGGAAAGGTTCGAGTTCAGAGAAGAATGACAATGCTTCATCAGCGAGAAACAGACACGCAAAGTAATCACATCACAGATGGCCATGTACGGAGCCGGCTGGTCCTGCCAGGAGTCCCATGCTTGGTTCTGTCAACAAGACCCTGAGACTCCTGCAAGGAGCACAGCGATGGGCGGGAGATTTACCAGGGACTCGGGGCTCCTTGGAAATGTGCAGATATTTTGAAATCCCTTATCTTTACAGAGAGCCACGTGGGACTGGGACCATCGTTGAAACTGGAGCAACCTAGGGAGATGTTTAAGAAAGGAGAGGATGTTTACGTCTCTCCGGGGCAGTGCCTTTCCATGGGGTGGGTCTAGGGCATTTACCTACACCAGCAAATGCACTTCAGACCTTTATAAAGAATAGCTGTGGGACCTGGCTGGTGTAGCTCAGTGGATTGAGCTCAGGCTGCAAACCAAAGGGTCGCCGGTTCGATTCCCAGTCAGGGCACATGCCTGGGTTGTGGGCCAGGTCCCCAGTGGGGTCCATGAGAGAGGCAACCACATATTGATGTTTCTCTTCCTCTTTTTCTCTCCCTTTCCCTCTCTCTAAATAAATAAATAAAATCTTAAAAAAAAAAAAGAATAGCTGCGGGATGACAATAGGCTAACGAATTTAACAGTGGCTCTTTGAGAACAAAGGGATTACACCTCCCTACCTCTTGGATGATGTTCTAGTAAAGACCTGTTCTCAAAGGAAACACACTCTTGGACATCAAATAGACCACTCAGGCACAGGGAAGCTGTGGGTCTGGAGTCAGCTAAAGCATAACTGTAGTGCATCTGTCACAGAGAATGCCACACTTGGGAGCACTTTAGACTTAGAGCAAGAAAAGACATGTCTCTCAAGAGAAAGGCTTCCCAAATTAAAGCAGTGCATCAGCATCGTGAGATCCGTCGAGCAGGTAGAGACAAAGCTGTTTCCCAGCCTGCCAGGAGCGAGAGCCCTGATTAAAGGGCACACCGTGCTTCAAGTTTGGGCTCCTTCTGTTATTCTTCCTTTACCACTTATCTCCATGAACTTGTCTACAGTTATTTCCTTCCTTCTATCCTTCCTTCCTTCTTGACTCCCTCCCTTCCTCCTTTCCTTCCTTCCCTTACTTCTTTCTTTTCCTCTCCTTCCCTCCCTTCTTTTTGGTGCAAGATGTGCCTTACTCCCAATGTACTGTCACTTACTTAATAGCCACATCATTTCCTTCCAGTGGGGTTGGCTCTCTGGCCCACACAGACCCCAAACCTGTAGCCATGGCCTAACTATTAGCATTGCGCTCAAACAGCGCCAACTAGCTGGGATATGCTCTTCTTCATTTGCAAGGTGTAATCCCTAATGAGGTAACTTTGAGAGTTTCTGGAGCAGTTACTTAGGGAAAATTCCAAATCTAAAATAGATAGCAGGAAGCAGGATGATGACAACATGTGACAGTAAGTCATAGATGTGAAGCAAAAGAGGCAGGTCCGGAATGGCCTTCTAAAGTTTAGAAATAAGTACCACAAAGAAAAAACCCCAGGAAAAAAGGCATGTATTTCTAAGCTGAATGTCTTTATGAAAAATGTTCTTTTCATACGTGTGGACAGCATGCAGATGCAGGAAGAAACAGGAGCCAAGGATCTCTGAATTGGATGTAACCAAGATCTCCTGATGGCTAATGGTCAAGTGTTTGGGGTAATCCAACATGGATAATAACTTTAGAGAATGATTTGCCTGGAAGGATAGACTAAATTATTATGCTTTTGAATTTATATGTTTGGGTGTTCCGTTTCTCAAATGCCCAAATGTACCCATCAGTAATTAGCCTAGGCAATTCCAATGTGTGGGGGGAAAAAGTTTCTCCTGCCATGGATCTAAGTGAGGGGCCAGTTCGGAGTATGAGTGGAGCGACCCTCAGGGATGAGTCTTCGTTACTCTCTGAAGACCAGGGATAGCATCTGTCACGACTGCTCTTTAATATCTGTTGAGGGTCCACAGTGTGTGAAACTTTGTACAGAACAGATGTCAAGACCTCAGCTTGCTAAAATGTTAGACAGATATATACACTATTTAGAGAGATGAGTTGACTCAATAGGATTCAGGGACTCAGCATAATGACAGTCTTGAATTTTAAAGCACGAGGGATCTTGAAGGTCACTGGCCTCACCTTTCACTCAACAGGCTAGTATGGACCCAGGGGAATGAGCCTTGGCCCTGGTGTCTTATTAACCTGGAGTCAAGTCCACGCTGTCTCACTATCTGTTGTGTACTCTCGGACAAATTACTGTCTGCCATCGACTGAATGTTTGTGTCCCCACAAAATTCATATGTTGAAGCCCTAGTCCTCGGTGTGATGATGTTTGGAGGTGGGGCCTTTGAGAGGTAATTAGGTCATAAGGCTGGAGGCTTCACGATGAGATTAGTGTCCTTATAAAAAGAGACGAAAGTGATGATCTCGCTCTCCTTACCATGTGAAGGTGCAGCAAGAAGGCAGCCTTTTGCAAACCATGAAGAGAACTTGTACCACACCCAGCCTCTGGGACAGTGAGAAGTAAGTGTTGTTGCTTAGGCTGCCCGGTCTATATTGTTTGTTATGGTAGCCGGAGCGGACTAAAACAACATCCTCTCTGAATCTAAATGTTTTTCATCTGTAAAAACGAGAGGTCCCTATCAAGTTGCTGTGACGATCACAATATGTGTAAAGAATCATTCAGTGTCTTATCTCAGCCTACGCGGTTATTACCAGAGGAGAGGAAACTGAGGTTCAGAGAGGTTAAGTGAGTGGTCCAAGGTCACAGAGCTAGCTGTCATTCCCTACCCCCCACACCATCAATGCCCACGGCCCTAATTGTCCGGAACTTCCCATATGGCCCATTACCAACTGTGCTCTCTGCCCTCAGCGCTCCTTTTACCATCTCCTACATCAGAGTCAACCTGGCCTTGACCTGTTGTTTCTTTCTTATTTGCAAAGCAATCTGTTAAACTAGCCCCTGTGAACGTGCTAATGAACCATGGTGTGGTGGAAAAGTGAGGGATTTGAAGTGAGAAGACCTGGGACCTAGTCTGTCACCACCTCCCACCGTGGCCTTGGGAAGTCACTTCTCCTGGGGGAGTTTCAGTTTCCATTAGGGGATTACTCAGGGCACTTCTAATTTTGACACCCTATGTCCTTCTGACTTAAAGGGCCACCCTTCCAGGAGTATCTGCTGTTTAATAAACTCCTGACGCTAGTCGAGCCTTCAAATCAAAGGCAAATGTCTCTTCATGAACCATGAAAAAGACCCAGGGATTTTTTTCTCCTTTTAGTTTTTTAGATAGGAAGCTCTTTCTCGCAACTCACAAGCCATGGTAAAGGAATAGCTATAAAGATGATCATGGGCCCTGGCTGGTGTAGCTCAGTGGATTGAGCGCGGGCTGGGAACCAGAGGGTCCCAGTTCGATTCCTAGTCAGGGCACATGCCTGGGTTGCAGGCCAGGTCCCCAGTGAGGGCCATGTGAGAGGCAACCACACATTGCTGTTTCTCTCCCTCTCTGTCTCCCTCCCTTCCCCTCTCTCTAAAAAATAAATAAATAAAATCTTTAAAAATAAAAAAATAAAGATGATCATGGGCAGAGAACTCCAAAGAGTGATATCCTAGTATTTTAGGGTCTGCCAATCAACAAAACAGGTCTCAGTCCGTAGGCCCTAGAAACTGCATAAGCCTTAAGTGTCCATTAAAAGTGAGAGTCGGAGCCCTTAACCTTTAGAAAGAGAATAAAAGGCAAAAATTGAGAGCTCATTGACTAGAGACATATAAAGGAAGAGAATTGAGTGTACAGGCCACTCAGATCAGCGGCAATTTTCTAGGGATAATTTCTGCAATTGCTTTAAAAGGTATCTTTATTCAAATGAGTCTTCCTGAAACACTTCCTGAGGAGAAAAAAGATCCTCACCTAGATGCATTCTTATGGGACAAAAACACTCAATGGATCAATTCTGGTTGAAGATCAAACAGAACAAAATGAGGACGGTTTTTTAAATAGATGGAGTATATTTTCAGTCAAATGTGGTATTTCCTTTTCTAGAGAAACGTTTCATTTTACCGCCGCATTGATGCCATCTCTTCTGCTACCCTTCTGATATTCTCTGAGAGAACGTGACATCGCTCAGGGCCACTTGGGACAATTATGATGGGTGGGGGGAACCTGCTGGTGACGATAAGCACAGGGAACCTGACAAGATGGGCATCAAAAGCAGCCCGATCCCTAGTTTTCTATGAAAAGTCATATCCTTATTTTCTCTATGGGTAAAGGGAAAAGAGGAAGCTTTGAAAAGGGTCTCTATTCAAAGAAAAGCTTCACTTTACAGTTTTCCTGAGGAAAACTGTGTGTATAGCAAGTCTGCTGATCCAAGATCACTAAACAACTCTTGCAGAATTCTTACAGCACCCTACTTTTTCACACCCTCTATACCTACATATGTATTCTGCTTTATTTTAATTCATAGCACTTGTCACTACCTGACATTATACTAAATATCTGTTTATTTTCTGCCTCCCTCACTAGAATATAAGTCCCACAAGGGCAAAGTCTTGGCTTGTTTTGTTCACTGCTGTATCCCCAGTACCTGGTATACTGCCTGGTGCACGGTAAAAGCTCAATAAATATTAGATGAATGAGTGAGTGAGTGAATAGTAAAATTGAAGCTCACCGCCACTTGGGCCAGATTTGTGGCACGAAGCTGTTCTATGGTCACACAAGTCATTTGCAAACTCATAACTTGAGTCTGAAGCACTATCAGAAAGTCTGACTACTTGGATCTGAAAATGTGCTACCCTTGACCAAGGAGCTCTACCACTAAGATTTAGCCTAAATGCAAAGATTTGCATACAGATATGAAGGATGTCCATGGCAGTTTTATTTACAATAGAGAACTGGAAATTATCTCATCATTTATTAATATTTATAATATTGTAATAATTTCACATTGATAATTTAATGTCAAAAAAAGGATAATGACTAAGAAAATTGTATGTCTTTAAGACAGAATGTTACATGGTCATTAAAATATTTTATGAAGAGTTTTAAATTATATACGTAAAGGCTTTGATAAGTGGTTAGGTGAAAAGAGTAAAGTCACAGTTGAATATATAGCATGACACCAACCAAGGGATATGCCAAATGCTTAAATATGTGGTATTATGAAAAAAATTTTCTTGCACATTTTGGCATTTTTTTTTCTCCTTTCGGAACTTTCTAAATTTTCTATGAGTAATTGGGTCATATTAATTTAATAAGTGAAAAATAAAAATGAAAAATGTAAAAATTTTATCTTGTGGCTTACTGATAATTTCACCTTTTTCTGGTGTAAATAAGTAAAATTATTAGTTACATGTAATAAAAATGTACAGTTAAAGATGCTATGAAGAGAAGTAAAAACAATTTTATAAGTTTTTTTTTTTAAAGATTTTATTTATTTATTTTTAGAGAGAGGGGAAGGGAGGGAGACAGAGAGGGAGAGAAATAGCAATGTGTGGTTGCCTCTCACGTGGCCCCCACACTGGGGACCCGGCCTGCAACCCAGGCATGTGCCCTGACTGGGAATCGAACCGGGACCCTTTGGTTCCCAGCCCGCGCTCAATCCACTGAGCTACACCAACCAGGGCCAATTTTATAAGGTTTTTCTTGTTAATTCCTTCATGCAAGAAGTGCTTTGCAAATAAAAGTGCATGATTTTAATTCAAAAGTTTCATGCTCAAAAATGCATAGGTGAGGGTGGCAATTTCTAATAAATTACAGAAAATGGAGAATGGTTTTAAGAGATTACACAGTTTTTCTTTTGTTTTCATTTCTTTTTTTCCTCTTCTTACTTTAGGATGATCAATTAAATGAGGTTTCATGAGGGAAAGTGAGTCCAAGAGAGAAAAAAAAATAGCCTTAGACTTAAAAAAAAATCTCATCTTTCATCTCCAGGTCGAAGAGCTCTAAGTCTTAGTTGGACCTCACTCTCTTAAACCCTTTAGAGCACGACAAGAAAGGAGACTGGATTGTTCTAGAATCACAAATCCAACTGGGGAGACACTCCGCACTCCTCAACAAGTAGGTTTCCTCCTCCCCTGGACTGGGCAAGCCAAACTGCTGCTGGACACCACCTGGTGGTTTGCATTTTCAAGCTTGGAACTCTCTGTTCAAAAACAATCTAATCTGACTGTAAGGAGCTGAAACAATAAACACAGCAGCAGGAGGGTGCAGGGCCTCAGCCCACCAACTGGGAACTTCAGCTTTTCTCCTCACCCTGGGGGAGCTGCCTGAGCCTTGTCGGGGGTGCAGCTCCCTGAGAACACCGTTCTGGTCCAATCTCCTCCTTACACCGACAGGGTGAAATGGGGCGAGGTGGGGGAGAAGTGCCCTGTCACACACATTGCTCGATTAAAATATAGAGCTGACTTACCTGCAACATAACCGCAGTTTTCTAACGAGAGGTTTAAGAGTGTATGTTCAGAAAATACTAAAGAGACTGACGATATGACAAAATGACTAAGAGAAGTGAGACCCCAAATTTGACATTAAATTAATCACTCAAACCTATTCTTTCTATATTAAAGGAAATTTTACAGCAGAGGTATGGTTTAGGAAATCGAATTTTCTTTTATTTTTTTCTTCTTTTATTTGGAAAAAGTTTTGAAAATACAGAAACGTATAGAGATTAATATAAAAAAACTGCCATGGATGGATGTTAATCTTTTCTCGTCTTTGTTCTAGATACGTATGTATCTCTGTGGCTCATAAAGATAAGAAAGCAAGCTGTAAAGTCCAGCACCTTTAAACCAGAGCCGTCTCCACAAGAATGAATTATGTTGTACCGTGCAGTCCTGATGTCAGATGATACAGAATACATACCATGTATGTAACATATAGCTCTTAAGTAAAGAGGACAAAAATATATAAATTTTTAATACTTTAAAATATAGTACATTAATATATTTATAATTATTTATAATATAAAATTTAAATGTATAGTATTTAAACTATTTATATATTTATATATGTATTTAAATAAAGGAAATGACACATTAGGTACATTAGCCCATTCCCAGAAGCAAACACATTCATGATTTTAACTTAGACTTTTATGTCTGATAGATATATTTGCTTGTTATACCCATAAAATATTTTTTATTATCAAAATATTAATTAAAATCAAGTGGATCTTAACATAGCTGTAAACATGCCTGCCTTGAGATAGTAAAAAGATTTATTTGCTGAGAGAGGCAATTTTAGCACCTTCAAATCTTTAAACTAGATTCCTGAAAATAAAGGCCTCAGATGTCTTGAAGTTACTACAAACTCGAGTACAGTTTATTATTTTATCCCTTGGAACCTTGTGCAGAGCCTGACTGACTCAAATTTATCATTCAGCTTCTTGAGTTTTGGTTATTTGATTAACTGAAGTAGGAAAAGGGTTTCAAAGGTAGAGCCCAAGAGAGCAGGTGCAATAATAACAGGTGACAACCACTGTCCTGACATTGGAGGAAACAAATAAAAGAGACCCCAGAAACTGGTTGTATGTATGCATAATATTAGATCAATGAAATGTTAAATTATATTAGGAAGGCAGAGACATCATATCTTTTAGAAAGATTCCCATCAAAAATGATGGTGATTTAAAAAAATTGCTAATCTTGGGGCTCTGGCAGCCACCCAGCCCAGCTCTGTATTCTGGCTCTGCCACTTTCTAGTTGGATGACCTTCACCTCTCTGTATCCAGAGAAGGTCCTCCCAGTACAAGGGGAATGATAATAGTACCTACTGCATAGAGATGCTGCGAAAATGAGATAGTCCGCGTAAAGCTTTCGGAACAGTGTGCCTGACGGTGTGGGAAGAACTGAGAACCTGGGATGTGGAGAGGCCACAACCTCTGGAACTTCACTCCATCGTCTGGACCCTCTACAGCCCTTTATGAGCTGTGTGGGCCTGGGGACAGTGACAGCACAGGGGCTTGGCAGCTGCTGTGAGCACTCATCGGGTAAGGAAGGGGCTTGGTGCCCGCTCTAAGAACACGCTCTATCAACATGAGCCGTTATGAACACTCCAGGTAAATAATGCCTTGGTATTCCTAAAGCGCATCCTATTTTTAAATGCAGAAGCAAGCTCACAATTTCCTCACAGCAAGAAGTCAAGAGGAGCTAGAGGAAGGATCTAATTGCATTGATTAGTTTATCTAGGAGCAATTTGTCTGGGTTCAGGGCTGTGGGCGATCAGTGCTGCAAATGCGGCCCTGTTCAGTCCCAGCTCCGCAGGAAAATAAGGAGACCCCCAAAGTGGGATTTTTTCCCCCTTGGAAAGGGGTGGTTAAGCTCCCTCTGACATTCTTATTGATAAGATCACTGAGAAGCAGAAGCCTAGAAGATGCTCTTTAAAATAAGAGCAACGAATTATGGTAACAAGTGCTTTATAGGTCCAAATCACTTTCACATGTGCCACTAATGCCTCGAACCCGCATAGCAAGCCTTTGGGAAAGGTGGCGTTGTTCCCATTCGCCAGAGGGGGAAGGGAGGCATGGCGAATCGAAGTGACTTACTCCACATTTCTCTGTCAGTAAGAGGAGAATCCAGCTCTTTGCTGCTTCAAGTTTAGAACTTTTATCATTCATTCCTGGGCCCATGGAAGGTTCCTGGCTCACATGTACTTGCTGTGTTGTGGGGACTATTTCATTTTTCCAATGTTACCTTGTTTTAGTCATACATGCATTGCATGTGAGCATCCGTATGCACACACATGCATGCACGCACTGGGGAAAAACTGGTCCTTTTTTTTTACATTTTATTTCATTTTAAGTGCACTTTTAAAAGATGAAAGTCTTAGATTGAGGTTGAAGACTGAAGTGATTCAGCCAAATGTTGAGTATGCTAAATAGCATTTTTGGACTGAAGCCTGAGAAGTAATTCAGTCCCAACAGAAAAAAAAAATTTTCCACTTTAAATAAACCATTTTTTTTCTGAAAACATGATATAATTTCTTTTATAAAAGAAGAGCAAAAGAACTTTTGTGACCATCTCCAGCTGTCGAACCTTCCTCCCATACTGCTGCCCTGCAGCAAAAGGAAGGGACATCAGGTGACAGACCCCAAATTTCAACTAGTCACACCAATTACAGACCTTCTTCTCATGATGTCCTCTTGACCTTCTGCCTTTCCCCTACAATGAAGAATGAGACACAGTTTAAATCAAAATGACTCTCATGGGCAATTTTACAAAACAAATAGAGGGCACAGTCTCCCACCCCCCAACCCCACTCGCCCAGCTCCCCCTGCTGGGCCAGCCTGCTCCCCCTTTCCGTGAAGGCAGGAGCTAGTAATTACAAAGACGTTCCCCACCCCGGACAATGACGCTCTGTTTGCCAAAGGCCCTGTTTGCTTTGAAGAAAGAGTTTGACAAAGTAAATATTTGCAAAAACAACTATAACCAGATGCCAATTCCCACTTCTAGGGGACCCATGGAGAAATATTTACGAGAAAGAGTGTGGCAGCATACTGCCCCATGGTGGGGACTGATCGGGGGTCTCTTCTGGCTCTGTGACAGGCCGGGCACATCACAGTCTTTCTCTTAGCCTTTTAACTTCTGTGCTAGGGCACTTTTCTCAGAGCATATGAATAATTACATTTACTATTGAGGAGTCGGTTCAGAAATGTACCAATTTGGGACCACAGGAAGGAATCTTTAACTACTACTGTTCTAGCAGTAGAGAAAAAGGTTTGTGAAGTCAGTAGGAAATGAAAGGTAGCCCTAATTCAGAAAATGTCATTTAAAAAATGTTTAAGCTTTTAATTCTTTAAGCTTACTGCTTAAAACCTAGTCGTTTTTAGATTACCTGTAGATCTGCTATGTGCAGAAGTGGGGGCCCTGAGAGCTAGAACACGGTGAGAATCGAAACAGGTGCCCCTGCTTGTTCCCATTATGCACATTAGCCCGTGGCCTTCGCACAGCCTGCTAAACAGCTGAGTTTGAAACAACAATGGTGCAGGCCAAACGCTAGCCTGGAGGCCTGTCTGTCTTGGGATTTGGCCATTTACATTGATTTTTTTTTTAACTCACATTTTTCATGAAACACAAATATTTGCCATGGCAACTGGGGTGTCACATGACATGCTGCTACATAAACAGCTTGGAAGTCTCTTAAGAGGAAACAGCCCACCAGTGCTGCAAATCCAGTGGAAACATCTTGAGGAGGATTTGGGCGTTAAAAGGTGACGGTCTGGGAAGAACAGGTAACAGTCTACTCTGTAGACACAGTAGGATTAATTTCTTCTTTGCCACTCTTTGATTTCTCTCTCTCTCTCTCTTTTTTTTTTTAAATGGGAGCAGCTGTAAACATGACCACATAGGGTAAGCCCAGAAAAAGACACTGCCAGCTGTCTCCTTTCTAGGGCGAAAAGTTTCAATGATCACAAGTCTGTCTGTGCCTCATAAACATAAGAAAGCAAGCTCCAAGAGCCCAGCACCTGTGAGCCAGGAGAATCTCCGTAGGGACGAACATGTACTGCGAGGTCCCAAGGTTAGAGGGTATAAAATTCTTTCCCCTTCTTCATGAAGGTAACTGTGCAAAATCGGAGAGCTTGCTTTTTTATCTTTGGCTCAAAGACAAGGGAAAAACAGCAAAACGTCACAATAACGCACACCACGCAACACAAGTTTGGATACAAAGCACTAGCTACTGTGCCCCGGACCCCTGGGCTGCCGACCAGCTGGCCGTGCAGGCTGACCCCGTCCTGTCGCTCACTTCGCAGTGATCCGACGGGACCGGCACTGTCACGATCGAGCTTCCTTGTATAGCCTCCCCCTTGTAAAATCAAACACATCCCAGAAACTGCGGAAATAGCGTTTACTTCTATGTGAAAGGTATAATTCTTTAACATATGTGTATTACCAAAATCTCACTGAGAGTATTATAATTAAGAACAATTTTCCTCCGTTAGCTAGGAATGGGAATACCTTTGATCTATGTTTCCTGGGAGAGATCTTCTTGGCTTCTGGAACCCACTGTCGTTTCTCAGCTCCAGCTAAAGAGGCTGTTGGACGAACACGGTGCAAAGTTACCTCTTTTGGAAAGGGAGACCGAGTCACGGGGTTAATGCCATTGCGTTTGCGCCTCGAAAGTCAGGTGACTCTGTCACCCACTTACTATTCACTATTAGTCTTTCCTGTATCAATTCAATGAAATCTTTGTAAGCTTCACTGACTTCAGAAGGAAAGCAAAAGGCGCGGGAGGGCAACAGCTCCATCAGAATGTAAGGTTGGCTCGCCTACTGCAAATTGTCTCGGTAAAAAGTCAAATTTTAAAAGGAGGCAAATTAGAGGGTACTATTTGTTTTATAAAAATGTTTCACTGTAAGATTTCCTTAAATAGCCAAGTTTGTTGAAAAGGTAAATTAATGTAACTAAATATGATGGATATTCTATTGTGTAGTCATTTAAAAAAATGATTCTAAAGAATTTAAATGGTTTGGGGAGATAATACAAGTTAAGAACACGCTAATTATTATTTTGAAATTAATTCAATCTGTAAGCAACGATTTCTGGAGAACACATCTAGTCCACAGCATCTCGTTCGCGTGTGGCATGTAGCCCCACGCTGGACGCTTCCTGGGAGAGATTCACATCCCTCCTGTCGCCTGGCAGGACATCCGACTGCCCTTTACAAACAGCCCAAGTCTGACATTCTCCGGGGAGAAAAATCCTTACACTACTCTTTCTGAGAAAGAGAACAAATGCTTTATTTAAATAGCTAGTTGAGGCAAATAAGTGAGGATTCCTTCCATGCACTTCCTTAGTCTATCCCTCTTCTGTCAGTTTCTAGCAACAGTCTGGGAACCAATGACAGTTGGGGATCAAATACAGCACATCAGTGTACAATGTAGAATCTCACACCCTGAGGACTCGGCTCTATCCCATCGCCTCCAGCGGCCTGCAGTGAATATCTTCAGCCACCTCTTAAACTGTAGCAGGAATTCCAGAATCTTATCACTAAAAATCAGCTCCACAAAGGGGATTTGTTTGTTGCATCGGCCCAACCCGGTTTTACTACTTCTCTGATTTCCCTGGCTTCCAGGGAGCCTCCCTGACCACAGGATTGCCCACCGCCTTCTCTGGGTCTGGGCAGTTGGCAATAGTGAGTGAAGGCTCCTTTTAAGTCCATGAGTTTTAGCCTTGACTTCTGTGCTCTTCTGCCCTGTGATCCACTTGGACTAGGCCCTCCTGCTTCTGAAGGCCAGTCCAGATCCTGCACCCAGACTGCTTGGAATCCACAGATTTACCCACAAAGCTTGTTATCCCTATATTTGCCGTCTTTTAATTTTCAGGTTCTCTCCGTCGAGTGAAATTTATGGTTAAATTCCCCTTGAGACAAAAATAGCAGCTGGCAAGTTTTCAAGTGGGCATAATTTTAAAAGTAAGATGTTTATAAAATTCGGTAGAATGAAGATCTAAAAAAATGTAATTTCACATGGATAATCCACAGTTAATGATATCTCAATTTTTAAAAATTTTTATTAGTCATCTGCAGAAATTCTGTCACTAAATTATAATTTCATGTAACCTTGGATTTTGTGGGACACACACATTTGAAGAATATGTCTGCATCTTCAACAAAACCATATGCTAAGGTGATTCCAATTTTGCTACTCAATTTCCTTTCTGGAAAAGCCTGTATGATAAATTTTGCCAGTTTTTGCCAGGAGGGAAAAACTTGTCTTTCTGGTCAAACTTGTATGCTTCGGTGGCAGTTATTGACATGTGCCTGTCAAGTAGCCATCCCCTTCTTTATGCTGATTTTAGAACCCCAGTTTTTTTAGGGTAACAATTTGCCCGGCTTCTACGGTTGCCAGTTTAGAAAATATATTTAATATCCAATAAAGACAGAATTTTTATGAATGGCTTAGACCAAGGATAACTTCATGCTAAGTATATAGTGTATGTCCCACATCCTGACCCTAATTGTACCCCTGGACATTCACTTTTCCAGCATTTCTTGTAGCTGACAGCGGCCATGTGACCAGTGAGTTGTAAGGGGAAGTCCATGCAGGGGATTCCACTGTTTTTCCCCTCCTCCTGTCTGGAATGTGTACATGAAGGCCCAGATCTGCAGGAGACCCCTTGGAGCCAAGAGGCGGCAAGCACAAGGATGAACTCAGGCTAAAGACTACGAAGCAGAAAGAGAGCCATTGACCAGCACCACCAGCCCTAGACTGTCTACTTTCCTGACTTCTTCGGTGTGAGACAAATGAACCTTATTATTTTAAGCCACCAGTGGTTAAGGCTGCTGGTATTCGCAGTCCTGTGCATTCCTGACTGCTACCCGCCACCTCCACCACTCTTGGCCTCCTTGCATGAGCTAGGGCCTCCAGGCCAGTGCTTGCTCGTGGTGGCGGTAGTGGTCATCCTTGAACTGCCTCTGATTTTAATTGAGACAGAATTTTTCTAAAGTTTCTCTACTAAGAATACTGTTTGCTTTGGGGTTTGGTTGAAAACAATAATCAGGTTCAGAATATTCTCTTCTACTTCTACTCTGCCCAGAGGTTTTTTTCCTTTCTTATTAATATTGAGTTATACTGGATGATTTCTTTTTTCATTTTGGCATATATTGAGATGACCATAGGGTTTTTCTTTTTTAATCTGTTACCATGGTAAATTATTACTAGCTTTTTGTACTATTGAATCTTCGTCACATTCTTTCCAGATCATGATGAATTTGAAAAAATACTGCTAACTTTTATTTAGAATGTTCCTGAGATTTATCTCTCTATATTTTTTCTTGCACTATCCTCCCCAGTTTTGGTATCAAAGTTATACTAGCGTCATAAAATCAGTTGGTAAGCTTTCCTTCTTTTCTCTTTCTAAGGAATAGTATAAAATAAAATGATCTGATCCTTTAAAATTGGTAAATTTGCCTATAAAAAGCCTGAAGCTATTTTTCCTCTGGAATATTTTTGTGTGTGCATGTGTGTGTTTAAGACAGATTTTTTGACTACCAATTCAAATAATCTAATGAAACTGTTTAAGTTTTGTATTATTTTTTTTAAATCTTTTTTTTTAAAGATTTTATTTATTTATTTTCAGAGAGAGGGGAAGGGAGGGAGAAAGAGCAATGTATGGTTGCCTCTCACATGGCCCTCACTGGGGACCTGGCCCACAACCCAGGTATATGCCCTGACAGGGAATCGAACCGGGACCCTCTGGTTCCCAGCCCGCGCGCAATCCACTGAGCTACACCAGCCGGGCTGTATTATTTTTTTCTTGAGTTAATTTTGGCAGTTTAGATTTTTCTAGGAAAATTTTCATTTCATTAAAAAATTGGCATAAAGTAATCATAATATAATTTTAAAATATTCTGTGTATGTATAGTATCTGTCTTTTCATTTAAATATTATTTCTGTGCCTTCTTAATAAAGTGTCTTTGTTGAGAGCTTAATTGACAGAAATGTAAGGTATTTTAAGTGTGCATTGTGGTCATCTGATATGTGTATCCACTGTGAAAGGGCCCCCTTCATCTAGTTAGTGAGTACCTCCATCACCTCACATGCTTAACTTTTCCTTTATCAGTGAGAACATTTAAGTTCTACTCTCTTAGCAATTTCATTTATACAATACAGTGTTACCAACCATAAACTATAGTAAAACACAGTCACCATGTTTTACATCAGATCCTTTAAGTCCCTGGCAACCACTTTTTTATTCTCTGTTTCTATGAGTTTTTTCTACTCTCCGTGTCTATGAGTTTAACCTTGTTTTTTTCTTTTTTTTTAGATTTCACACATAAGTGGCACCATGCAGTATTTGTCTGTCTTGCTTATTTCACTTAGCATGATATCCTCCAGTTACAGCCATGTTGTCATAAATGGCAGGATCTTCTACTTTATAAGTCTAAACAATAGTCCATTATGTATCAATATATACACCTATATTTACATATATCACGTTTTCTTTATCCATTCATCTAGCACAGACACGTGTATCCACACCTTGGCTCTTGCACATAACGCTGCAGTGAACGTGGGCGTATGCATATCTTTCAAGATAATGATTTTGTTTTCCTTGGATAAATACCCAGCAGCTATTTTTAATTTCTTGAGAACCCTCTGTACTGTTTTCCATAGCGGCTGTACCAGTTCACATCTCCACCAATGGAGTACAATGGTTCTCTTTTCACCACATCCTTGCTGGCCATTTGTTATTTATCGTTTTGATGACAGCCATTCTAACAGGTGTGAGAGGATATCTCATTGTGGTTTTGATTTGCATTTCCCTGATGATTAGTGATGGTAATTTAAGCACCTTTTCATGTCCCTGTTGGTCATATGTTTGTATTCTTTGAAAAAAATGTCTATTCAGGTCCTTTGCTCATTTTTTAATTAATCGGGATATTTATTTTTTTGCTATTGAGTTATATGAGCTTTTGTATATTTTGTATTTTAACCCTTTATCAGATATGTGATTTGCCTATATTTTATCTCATTCTATAGGCTGCCTTTTCATTTTGTTGGTGGTTTCCTTTGCTGTGCCTGAAGAATTTTAGTTTGATGTAGGCTCACTTGATTATTTATTTTTTGTTGCCTTTGCTTTTGTTGCAAATCCAAAAATCACTGTCAGGAGCTAACCCTCCTGTGCTTTTTTCCTAGAGGTTTTATGTTCAAATCTTTAATAAAACTTGAATTGATTTTTGTGTATGGTATAAGAGGTGTCCAGTTTCATTCTTTTTAATGTGATTGTGTGGTTTTCCCAACACCATTTATTGAAGAGATTATTCTTTCCTCATTGAATATTCTTGGACCCTTTGTTGAAAATTAATTGACCATGAAAACATGGGTTTATTTCTGGGCTCTCTGTTATATTCCATTGATCTATGTTTTTGTGCCAATACCTTGCTATTTTGATTACTAGAGCTTTGTAATATAGTTTGGAATCAGGAAGTGTGATACCTCCAACTTTGTTCTCTTTCTCAAGATTGCTCTTGCATTTGGGGTCTCTTGTGGTCCCATATGATAATTAGAATTTTTTTCTTTTTCTATGAAAAAGTGCCATTGGTATTTTAATAGGGATTGCACTGAGTCCATAAATTGCTTTGAGTAGTATAGCCATTTTAATAGCTATTTTAACTACATTAAATCTTCCAACTATATGTAGCCATTTTAACTATATTATATCCTTTCATTTACTTGTGCCTTCTTCAATTTCTTTCATCAATGTTTTGTAGTTTTCAAAGTACAGATCTTTTACTTCCTTGGTTAAATTTATTCCTAAATATTTTACTCTTTTTGGTGTTATTCTAAATGGGATTTTTAAAACATTTCTCTTTCTGATAGTTGGGTTTTAGTGCATAGAAATGCAACTAATATTTGTTTATTGATTTTTTTAACCTGCAATTTTACCAATTAATTTATTGGTTCTGATCATTTTTTAGTGGCATCTTTAAGGTTTTCTGTATATAATATCATGTCATCTGCAGAGACAGTTTTACTTCTTTCTGATTAAATGCCCTTTATTTCTTTTTCTTGCCTAATTGATCTGGCTAGAACTACTAGACTTTATTCACTTCTGTGTTGAATGAAAGAAGTAAGAATGAGCATCATTGTCTTGTTCTTGATCTTGAAGGAAAAGTTTTTAGCTTTTCACCATTAAGTATAACATTAATCGTAGCTGTTATATATGGCTTTATTATATCAAAATATTGTATAATCCTTCTATATCCAATTTGTTGAGAGTTTTTTTTTTTATCATGGAACAATGTTGAATTTTGCCAAGTGCTTTTTCTGCATCTATTAAGATGATCATATGATTTTTATCATTGATTTTGTTATTGTGTATAATATTTATTTACATGTATATGTTGAACTATCCTTGAATTCCAGGAATGAAGCCCACTCGATCATGGTGTATGATCCTTTTAATGTGCCGTTGCATTCAGTTTGCAAATATTTTGTTAAGAATTTTTTGCATCTATCCACATCAGGTATATTGGCCTGCAATTTTCTTTTCTTGTAGTGTCCTTGGCTGGCTTTAATATGAAGGTAATGCTTGCCTCATAAAATGAGTTTTGAAGTGTTCCCTCCTTTTACATTTTTTGGAAGAATTTGAGGATTGGTATTAACTTTAAGTGCTCAGTATAATTCACCAGTGAAGCCATCTGGTCCTGAACTTCCCTTGGTTGAGAGGTATTTGATTACTGACTCTACCTCCTTACAAGTAATTGGTCTGTTCAGATTTTCTTTTTCTTCATTATTTGGACTGGGTAGGTTTCTGTTTCTAGGAATTTATACATTTCTTTGAGGTCATCTAATTTTTTCATTGCAATTGTTTATAGTAGTTGCTTAGCTCCCTAACATTTCTGTTATCAGTTGTAACGTCTCCTCTTTTACTTCTGATTTCATTTACCTGAGTTTTCTTTCTTTTTTTCCTTAGTCTAGCTAAAGTTTTCTCAAGTTCGTTTTTTCTTAAAAAACCAGCTTTTAGTGTCATTGATATTTTATCTTGTCTTTCAAGTCTATTTCATGTATTTTCACTGTGATCTTCATTAGCTTCTTCCTTCTAACCTGGGGCTTAGTTGGTTCTTCTCTTTCTAGCTCCTTGGGATGTCAAGTTCGGTTGTTTATCTGAGATCTTTCTGTTTTCTTAATGTAGATGTTTATTGCTATAAACTTCTCAGACCTGCTTTCGCTGTATCTCGTTAGTTTTAGTATGTTGTCTTTTTATTTTTATTTGTCTCAAGATATTTTTAAAATTTTCTCTTGATTTCTTCTTTGACCCATTGGCTTTTTAGAAGCATATTGTTTAATCTGCACACATTTGTGAATTTTCCAGTTTTGCTCTTGTAACTGATATCTCACTTCATCCCACGGTGGTCAGAAAAGAAGTTTACTATAATTTCAGTTGTCTTAAGTTTATTACAAGTTGTTTTAGTTTGTATTTCTCTAGTGATTAATGATGCTAAGCATTTAAGTATCTATTTACTGTCCACATTCTATTTTGGAAAAATGTGTGTTCAAATATTATATCTATTATGTTATTGTGTTGCTTGCTTTCTTATTACTGAGTTTTGAGAGTTCTTTATATTTTCTGGACAAAAATTATTAAGTACATGTTTTGAAATATTAACTTCCAACCTGTAGCTTTTCTTTTCATTTTCTTAACACTGTCTTTAAAAAGTAGAAGTTTTAAATTTTGATGAAAATTTTGTATCTTGGCTGTTTCAATACCCTGGTTGTGATACTATATGAGAGCTTTGCAATGTGTTATTTTTTTAGAAAATTAGGTAGGGAGTGCAAGAGACCTCTCTGTTTCTTACAACTGAACGTGAATCTACATTGATCACAAATTCAAAAGTTTAATTCAAATAGAACACCAGTAGAAATATGAAATGCCAAGCCATAGTAGGGGAAATTGTTTGCAATTCATATAACTGATAAAAGTTTAGTGCCCAGAAAATATAATTAATTCCTATAAATAACTAAGAAAAAGAAATACTACCCATTAAAAAAAATAGGTTGAAGCCTTAACTCACTTTTAAAAATAGATACTCAAAGGATGAATCCACATCAGAAAACTGCTCAACTTTATTGGTAATCAGGGAAATAGAAATTAAACCCACCATGAGATAGCACAACAGACTTGTCAGGATGGCAAAAATTTGAAAACAAACCAAAAACATCAAGTGATGACAAAGACATATATTATCTGGAATTCTCACATACTGCTAGCAGGAAAATAAATCAATGTTATCACCAGGGAAACTGTTTGGCAATATCTACGAAATCTGAGCATATGTATGCCCTAGGACTAAGCAATTCTGCTTTTTGATACATACCCAACAGCAGTGCATACGTATGTGCATTAAGAGGCATGTACAAGGGTGCTTAGAGTGGTATTATTCATAATCGTCTGATAGTATGAACCACTGAAATTCCCATCATTGACAGAATGGATACAAAATTGGGGCACATTCATACATATTCACTCATACAGTCATGCATATTTATCCTGATGCCTCCCCCTCACTCCTATCCTTCAGCCAGTCCTCAGGGCTCCCCCTCCAGTGCATAACCTGAATTTGCTCACTTCTCTTCATATCCACTGATAACATCCTCCTCCAATCCACCATTATCCCTCATCTGATTCACCATACTAGTCTTTTAACTAGTCCTGCTTCCACTCATTCTCCCCTATGATTCATCATCTGTAAAGCAGCCAGAATAACCTCATCAAAACATAAATCAGGTCACCTCATCCTCCTGTTCAAAAACAGCTTTTAGTTTTACTGATATTTTCTCTTGCCTTTTTACTTTCTATTTCTTTTATATTCACTCAGATCTTTGTTGGTTTTTAATCATGTTTTACATGAGATCCTCAGACATTTTTCATCTTATAGCTAACATTAAAAAACAAACAAACCTAAAATATCAAGTGATAGCAAAGATATACGAGTTCTGTCCAGCAAGTATCCAGCCATGTAATATGAAAAACAGACATATTTATTGAAGAAGATACAAGATACAAGAAATATTGTACACCGGACAATGACACCTCAGTCCACTTCAAAGTACACACCTTGGGACCTCACGCAGTTCTCCCAGCATCTCTTCCAGTTTTAAAACACTCTGCAAAATCCTTTGTTGGAATCACCATCAGCTGCCCTGTCATATTTTCCTGAATCTCATCACTGGTCTGAAATCTCTTCCCTTCCAAAGGTGATTTTAGTTTTGAGAAAAGCCAGAAGTCTCAGGACACTGAATTAGGGCTGTGAGGTGGTTGAGTCACCTCGGAGATTTGATGTTTCACCAAAAAACCCTGCATGAGATGTGATGCATGAGTGGGTATGTTGTTGTGATGAAGATGCCAATCACCAGTTGCCCATAGCTGTGGTCATTTTCATTGCAATACATTGCATCTCTCAGCTGACGAAGAACGTTGAGGTAGTACTCCTTATTAACTATTTGGCCTGGAGGGGTGTACTTGTGATGGACAACACCTTCCCAATAAAAAAAAACACAGTTAACGTGGTCTTGATCTTGTTGCAACTTTGCCACGCCTTCTTCGGGCATGGAGAACCAGACTACATCCATTGGATGATTGGGCCTTCATTTCTGATTCATAGCTGTAGACCTACGATTTATCCCTGGTTATGACTTTCTTGAGGAAATCTGGTTCATTGGTAGCGGTTTGAATCAACTCATTAGCAACTGCAGCGCGATGTTCCTTCTGCTCTGGTAGCAGAAGCTGTGAAATGAATTTTGCCACGACACGTTTCATGCCGAGATCCTATGTTAAAATCTCGGACACAATAGCGTTTGGAATCCCCAGATCAGCGTCCAGTTCTCACACTATCAGTCTCCAGTCTTTGTTGTTGCAGCCCATACACGTTCTGCCTTCTCAGGTGTTCTGCTTGTTGCAGGCCTCCCAGAACGTGGGTCACTTTCGACAGCTTCTCAACCACATTTGAAGTGTCTGTGCCACACTTTTGTTTGTGCTGCACTCACTGCATCCTCTCTGGAAGGTTTCTGAATCATCTGAATCGTTTCCACAGGGGAATGTTCAAGCGTCACACAAAATCTGATACAGACTCGTTGCTCTACTCACTCATTTTGAATGTGATGACCACACAGTACACATGCTCAGCGGTGTCTACCACCCCTACTGACTAGTACAGTGAAGTCATTGTTCACATATCTGTATTCCAGTCCACTCTCTTTGGCTGCCAGGTTACATTGATGTTGATGTCACGCAAACCATTCTTGTTGTATTAACGAGGGCTGGACTTTTTCCAGACAGACCTTGATAGATTATCTAGAGCTTTCAGCAGGCTCTCATTGTAACTAGGATTAAATATAACTCCTCATCATGGTTTGAAAAGCTGCCATGCTGATTCTAGTGTGGATGTTTAAAAAGAAAGATCCTAAAATACACTGAGTGGTTTGAACAAATTAAGAGTTTATTTTTCTCTCACACAAGAGCTGAAAGGAAGATAGTCCAAGGCTGTTGGGGCAGCTCTGCCAAACTCAACAGGGAGTTCATCTATGGCTCCAAAGTGTATGCCCGCCACATCTGCATCCCAGCTAGCCAGATAGAGGGCAGAAAAGGGAAGACTGTGCTCCTTCTCCTTAAGGGTACAGTCAGAAGTTTTCCTTTCCACTTGTGCTTACATTCTCACCAGCAAGATGCTGGTCACATGATACAACTGGCCGAAAGGAAGCCTGGGAAATGTAGTCTTTAGCCAAGCTGACATGTGCCCACCCACAATTCTGTTATTGTGGAAGTAGGGAAGAATGAATACTGAGGACCACTCATAGTCTCTGATCTAGGCTATATCATGTCATCTCTCTTCACCTCTCCAGCCTCATCTCCTCCTCCTCTCTCCCTTGCTCTTGGCCCTCCAGCCACATTATCCTTTTTGCTCATTGTGTCCTTGGTCCTCAAAGGCTTTTAGTACCCATGCTATCCTATATCGGGAATGCTCTTCCCTAGATCTTTACACGATTGGCTCCTTCTTATCATTTGGGTCTCAACTCAAGCCTCGTAAATCTTCTGAGAGGCATTCACAGACCCTTCCCTCACAGGCAAAGTAACCAGCTCCGTATCACTCTTTGACTCGTGTAGCTTAATTTCTAATGCTTATCACTTATTACTTTATTGCTGGTGCTTAAATTCTCATTTACTTAGCTGGCTTTTATCTGTATCTCCCATTAGAATGTTAAGTACCATGAAAGCTGGAATGTTGTCTAACTTTTCCTCTGTTGGATCCCCAGCACCTCAATGCTACCTCGGATAAAGCAAGTATTCCACAACTATTTGTGGGACAGATTAACTGATTTAACCCAAACCCCTCATTTTATGACTGGGAAAGCTGAAGCCCAAAGAAAGTAAATGCACACAATGCAATATATAGGTGATGTATCATAGAATTGTACACTTGAGGCCTATATAATTTTGTTAACCAATGCCACCCTAATAAATGTAATACAATTTTTTAAAAAAAATCAAAAGAAAGTAAACGGCTCGCCTGAAGTTCTGCAACTAGGTAGCAGATTCTCAGGACAGTGCTTTCCCCGAACACCCCATTTCATTCAGCCTCCTTGTTAACGTTTTCTTTTACCTCCCCCCTGAGCAAGCAGTGCTCTGAACTCCTACAGCACTAGACTGTGACATCTATTTGGCTTTTAGTCTATGCTACTTTGTATTCGTATTTATCTTTTTATGTTTGTCTTCTTTTCTCCGCCAAGCGGCAACCCCCTTGAAAAGCCCAGCTTTTTAACACGGAGAGAACACAGGCCCTGAGGAGGGATTCTACAAAGAGACTACAGTTACTTTACTCAGTAAAGCGAAACTCCAAATCCTTACAGCTTTCCTCTTGTCCTATCACTGAAGATAAGGGCTGCATTCTAGAAGACTAGCGTTGGGTGGGAGGTAATTTCTGTGCATCCCCAACTAAGCACACTGGCCAGACTGTCTTACCAGCAGTGGGAGTCTTATGTGCTTCATCAAAATCGTGCAGAGGAGCCGCTCTGGGTACAATGGGCGGATTCTGAAAGGTAATCCTTGCTTTTGGTGGAATCAATCCTCGTTCTAGCATACTTAAAATCCCTAAAAAGGAAGGTTAGAAGAATATGAGTTTGACTTTAAGCATTTCTCCAAAGTCTCAGCTCTATAAATTCACAAGTGTGACTTACTCAATCCATCATCTTATTTGTGAACATATATCCAGTGCCTTAATTCTTTGCATGAAAAAAATAGCTACAGTACCTGTATATTTAAGCCTTAAGTTTTAACCCAAGGGAAAAAAAGGCATTTCCAATGGAGGTAATATGAAATAAACTTGTACTAAGATCATTTCATTTTAAGGTAGAATTACTATTTCAAAGCAAACAAAAACTTCTTTATACTTATGACATTTCCAATCATTGATACTATTGTTATTCCTTTTAAAATTCAGAGAAATCAGATACACAGTCTTAACAACCGAAGAGATCTTTTGTTCTGAAAGAAGGAAAATCTGTGTGCTGGAAACCATGCCCCTGTTGTTACAATGAGTCATATTTCATAAGAGTTATTTTTAGATGTTTTCATAGCACCAGAAGATGTGAATGCCTTACTAGGTTATTTTAGTGTCACTGGGCAACATGGTTAGTATTAATGCAACTAATTTACGATTCCTAGAACTCATACTGTGTCAGCATGGCTGTAGCCAAGGCTTTTTAAGGACAAGAGACATTGTTAAATAAATAAAGAGAGAAAGAATAAATCAATGAATAAATGAATAATTGAACAAAGCCTGCTGTCAGGAGCAAAACTTTCATTAAGGTAGATCTATTGTATTGAAGCCAGAAACCCAGAAACTCGGGGAGTATTTGACAGAAACTTGTGACAGGGCTTTAGCTTCTTGTTGCTCTCACGAAACAAGAAGAAAAGTAAAGAACTCTGGGTCTCCATGAAGTCCTGGCATAGAAACTGTGTACCAAGCTGGACTAAATGGAAGCAGTTGGCTCACGTTCTAAGAGGGACGAATATGGCTTCCATTTGCCTTATGGCCACTAACTACTATGTTTGGTTATTATTAAGGGTATTAAATCTAGTGTTATAGGAATTCAGAAAAAATGACCACCGCAGGATTAGAGGGCTAAAGACGATGTCACCTGTAAAACAATGATTCCAAAGAAATATTCAGTTTATTTACTGCAGAATCATCGGGGGGTAGGGGAATTTCTTGTTACAAATGGAGATTCCTGGGCACCCTCCCAGAGCTATCCAAATTTCTGCAACCAGGGTATGGGAATCTGCATTATTGAATATGTGCCCTGAGGTTTAAACCCACTAGAATTGAGGCCCAGGAACCCACATTTAAAATAAGCGCTCCAGGTCCATCTTTTGTACTCTTTAAATTTAAGAACTGCTGATCCAAAGTACAAATCTTTAAGCCTTTTTTGAAATTAGTAGCATTGTTTTAAAATATTTAGACTAATTCTTTGTTCTCACAAATATTTTCCACCTATAAATATCAAATCTCACTTCCAAGAACTGCTCCTGTTTTTGCAGAAGTGAAAAGCAGAGGTTCTTCGCGCTCATTCAGTGTATTTTTATTACTAGAGTGAGTTTCGTTCTCTGAAAATCCCAAGAATACAAGCATGATTTTAACCCTTGCTTCAGTATACGTTGAAGCAATTCACTTACTTTTTAGACAAACACACATGTGTGCACTTACCATCGGAAAGAAAATGTTAAGACTATGGAATAAGCAAGAGAGGCTACTAGATAGCTTTTCATTAAAATGCTGGAATCTCTAGAGATTATCTGACCTTTGGTTTTGGTTAATCTATTTTATAATTCTGTAGAGATTTGGGTTAATTAATAGGAAACTGAAAGCAATGCACATAATTCTTGTTTATACACGTGCCAATAAATTCTGTCATATAGAGGGACAATTCTTCCCCAAACCCCAAATAGCCAGTTTTACATGTATTTGCAAATTTATTTCAGTATTCTTGGTTTATAAATGTGTCCGTTGTTTGGATTATTCTTTGAATCAATTGTGACATTTTACTGGTTTCCTCAATTAATGAGTTAAATAACATCTTTGATCTCATTTTATATTTGTATGAGAGTTGTGGTTTCACTTTAAAAAAAAAAAATGCCTTAACAATTTTGGAGATCCCACCAAGATAAGCAAAAGATTCATCTGAAATCACCAGAAATGGTGCAGCCCATACAGAACCAAGTCCAGACACATATTTTTCTTGGCTTCCATAGGTGAATTCAAAGTGGAAGTAGAAATTTGTTGATTCTATTTTCCAAATTTAAATACTCCCTATTAATTTTGTGTTTTGCTTTTCTTTTTGGTTCACTTATGGTTGTTAAATTATTCCTGTTGTTAGCCAAAATGACTGTGAATTTGGTGATATCTGTAAATGAATTAATGTCTTACAGAGATCTACTCCCTGCAGAGTAGGAAACAATGGACAACATAGTTTGATAGCCCTTTGTTTGTCTATTTGTGTATTTTGAGCTCAAATCAATTAGGAATTTCATACCCACAAGAAAGTAGAATAAATCATAATCTGGACCATTAAGTTTTTGCTTTTTCATGTTTATTTTTCATCTGTGGCTGAAATTATAGAATGGAAGTGATAAGCCTTTTCTGTATCTATATGTCTATATGTCTATAATTCAGAAAGGCCTTTATCTCTCCATGTGAATGTAGAATATTTTCCTGTCTCCAAATGGTATAAATAATTTAGATTATAAAATCTCTTAAATTAAAGGAGCTCTGTTCTGATTGAATTATGTAGAGAAATAATGCTTATATAAGTTGAATGTTACTGAAATTCCCAGAAAATAAGGAAATCAAACTTCTAATACTTTATGTGTGCCCCCTTCACCTCCCAAATTCAGAAACTCTCATTGAGTCTCCTTACTTTTTATGGCAATATAGTTGTTTAAGAATCTGTTCTCCTTTTATTATCAATATAATTGAAAAAATTGAAATTTAATATTTAAGACTGATGCTTATTCATCAGGTCAACTGAAGTTGACTTTATGGTGCCAATGCTCATAAAGACCTCCCAGAAAAACTGGCCAGGTACAAAGTTTACAGGTAAGAAAGGTCACTTTCTTGTAGGCCCAAGAATCTTAGGATCTTTGAAGTAACTCCAAAAGAAAGGAATTTACCCTAATTTACAGGTCCTTCCATTGAAAGCCAGTGGGCAGAGTTTCCTGGGCTTGATCTTTAGCCTCTGGGTAGTAAATAATAGGGGCTTTGGAAAGTCCCATCTGAGACTCCTTATGGAGACTCCAGCAGAGCACATTTAAAACAGCCTCCACGATGATTAGCATTCCTGCTACTTCTCTGTAAATAACCAGGCTAAACCCAACGAGACTAACCTCAGTTTGTGAAAAAAAATTTTGAGATCATTTTGTTCATAATGGGAGAAGATTGTAAGAATACTATTTTTTAAAGTTTTGAAATAAGCAAAAGAGATTACTAGATGCCTTTTGAATGGATTATCTGAACCTACTCTCTGAATAGACTATTTTATAACTCTATAGAGACTGAGGTTAACTTGAAAAAAAAAAACACTCTGATAATAATGCAAATAATTCTATCTATAGACATAAAAATAAATTCTGTCTGGTGTAGGGACACCCCTCTCCCAGGGAAAAGCCAGTTTTGTATCCATTCGTGAATTTATTTTAACATTCCAGATCTACAGATGTGTATTGTTTGGGTTCTCCTCTAACCCAGTGTAACATCTTCCAGATGCCCTCTTTCACTTGATGAGTTAGATAAAATCTTGACATGCGTTCATTTTATATTTGTATGAGAGTCATGATTTTATATCTTTTTGAAAATTATCTTTTAATACCATTGTCTCATTAAATTTTCATCAACACTCTTACTTTCCTGTTGAATAGATTAGGAATTGGAAATTCATTCATTCTGTCATTCATTCAACCAATATTTGTTAAGTGCCTCATATGTGTCAGGAACTATACTCTGAGGGTTAAGGAGGCAGGGGTGGACCAGCGAGCCCTCATGGAGCCTCTAGTAGCAAAGAAGACCTTAAAGAAATCCATGAAATATATAAGTACAAACTGTGATAATCAATGAAGGAAAACCAGAGATGCTTGAGGAAGTGACTTTTACAGACAGAGGTAAAGGTCCTGGTGAGCGCCTGATATGAAAATGCTTGACCTGATAAGAAACAGAGAGAAGGCCCACGTGGCTGGAGTGCAGAGAAAGCAGTGAGACGAGAGTGGACGGGGGCCAGATAGGTGTGCCTTGTTTATAGAGCTTAGAGTTTATTCTAGACCAGAGAGCCACTTGCCTGAGGTCACAGAGGGCCTGAATTGAAAATCTGGGTTGTGTACTGTGAGACTCATATATTCTTAAACATTAAAAGAAACACAAAACTTTCTTTTTTGGGATTTAGCAAGGTAACTCAAGAAAAAGTTGGGAAGTTTGTCCTGTGTTTTTCAAAATGATTCCTTCTTCTGGATGTTGTTAACCTTTCACCTCATGCTGGACTTGTGTGGACCTAGAGTGGGGCTTTAGTAACATTTAAGCGCATCAGGAACATGTAAAAACTCTGGACACTATCTCCATTTCCGTGACTTGCGCTTTCCTGATGCTCAGATTACCTTGCACAAACCAGACATGTAGCAAGTATTCAATGAGTGCATGGCGAGGCATGTGTTCTCTGGTAGACGATTGAGAGATAAAAATGTGACCTTTGCTTTGTAGCATTTTTTTATTGTGTCTTTTGCTAAAGCAAGCATTGACTGATTCATTTGTTCACTACTTCATTCTGCCTAACTGATCTGGAAGAATATAAAATGGCATAAAGCAAGAAATAGAAACTCTGCTGATGTTACTCAGTATTCCTAGGGAGTAAATACTGGGTTGGCCAAAAAGTTGTTCGTATTTTTCTATACGACGGCTCTAGTAGCGCTTAGTTGTCTTTAACTTCATTTGAAACAATTTTTAAGATTGTACTGTGACAGCTGTCACAGCAACATGCATTTCAAAAACATCAAAATTGGTGAATTTTTGTGTACTCATTTTAACATTGAAGATGGAAGGAAATGTGCAACATTTTCAGCATATTATGCTTTGTTATTTTAAGAAAGGCAAAAACACAATTGAAACGCAAAAAAAGATTTGTTCAGTGTATGGAGAAGGTGCCGTGACTGATAGAACATGTCAAAAGTGTTTTACAAAGTTTCATGCTGGAGATTCTCACTGGACAGGTAGACCAGTTGAAGTGGATAGTGATCAAATTGAGATATTAACTGAGAACAACGAATGTTCTACCACATGAGAGATAGCTGGCATACTAAAAATATCCAAATCAATAAAGTTATTGGTGAAAATGAAAAATGTGTCTTTTATTTTACAGAAAAACTAAATGGACTTTTTGGCCAACCCAGTATTATGCAAACTAACTAAAAGCATGTCACAAAGATTTCTAACAATGATGGTTCATAACTAGGGAAGTAATAGTTATACTTGTGGGAAGCCTAGCAGGTTGAGTCACTTATGATTCTGGGTTCTCTTGGGTTTTGCTATCCATCCACCACCTGGTCAGTGGACACGCTATAGGAGCTGTAGGACTTTGAGTCTCTAGGTGCCAGAAGAACCCTTGGGAACCAGCTTTAACTCCAAAACACCTCCAGACAACAAATAGAAAATGAGATAGAAATAACTAAAGACCATCTCACTTGGTTATATTTGAGATATGAAAAGGGATCCACTTAGGTATTCTTTACACTTCAGCCAATTAAATTAAGTAGCAGGGAGACTTTAAGAGGTCACTGTTGACATTTAGTCCTTAGTTATTCATTCATTCACTCTTCAATTTGCTCATTCATTTGACCAACATTTAGTATCTGCAAAATGCTAGATATGGTTCTAGGCACTGGGGACACTGAAATAAAGAAACCTTGCTTAACCTTTGCTTAAAATCTAGGAATCTACTGGTTTCACAATGACTGGAATTTGAACTAAGACATGCATAGTTTAAATGCTAATTACATTAATTCTAGCATCATATTTCTGCATAATAGATATTGAAATAAGATTTTTAAATGCTACCAAAATAGCATCAGAAACCATATCTGCTCAGAAGCTTTAACATTTCCAGTAATATCACATAAACACAATACTTTTCATATGTAATAGCACCAACACCTAGGTCAATATTAAGTCTATGGAGCGATGGACTTAGAAGTGGAAGGGACTTGAGTGATCTCCTCTGTCTAACCTTCTCTGTCCAGAGTGAGAGCTGGCGTTATCTGAGGTCACCTAGGAGAATCAACTGCTGAGCCAGAATTCAAACTCAGGCTCACGACCCCACCTCAATGCTCCTTTCTTTAGATCCCTGGACACACAGAATGGTTATTGAGTCACTGACCTCTTCTGGCATCCTCTTGTAAGACTGGTATGGGGGTGAAATAGGGATCCGTGCGATGAGAAGCCGGCAGAACTGTGAGGTTGCTTACGGTCGACCCTTGTATTAACTTCTGAACCTTCACCTAGATGGTCAAAAACTTGTTTTCAGCAGACATTTTTGCTTTCAAAATGAACAGTTTTCTTCTTACCAACAATAAATACGATTATGAATAGTTTCATTAAGTTTTAATAAAGTAGCAATATTGGCTCCGATTTTATTGCTCATGAGTACCCTGTGCTATTGTCTGCTGTCAGGAGTTTGTGTAATTTAAAATAGTTAATTAAATCCAATTAACATGTTGTGTTTTCCACTATGCAAAGTCAGTATAGTAGTTAATAAAGGAACATTAAGATTTTGTTCAATTTTAATGACTACAATATAAAAGTGCTAAATCTTGGCAGAAGAAATTTTGAATAAAGCAAAATTTTGTACAAGCAAATTTCCCAGGAAATACATATTAGAGTTTTGAGGATAAAAAAACCCTGGGAGAATTTAAAAATAAATATATCAGTCAACATTCAGAGGTTAAAGATGAACTCCAAGTAGACGCTTGCAGCTCTCAGGAATAGTTAAAGACAGGGTGTCTTAATCAGTTACAATAGGTGGTTACTTTTCCTAAAGTTATAAAATGCTTTTATTATAGTTATGAAACATGAATTGTTCCTATTAAATGGTGTCTAGATTTTAAAGATTATATGTATTGTGTATAAATCACATTTAATTTATAGCCCGATAGTTTTACCTTTGTTACAGGACGTTATGAACTACCTGGGCCCCCTCAGCAGGAAAGATGCAACTGTTTGATATTTCTAGACTGATTTAAATTTTCAAGTAATTTTCCAAACATTAATTAATTTGCATAACTTCTGAGGGAACTAGATGACAGTTTGTTATTTAACCAGTAAAGAACCACAGCAGAAAGGTTAGCAGGTTTGTCTCAGATCACACGATATATTAGATATACACAGATACATACACTTTAAAATATGCTATATTTACACTAGATATACACACTGAAAATCACACAATTCTAAGGTTAATCTGATTTTACATTAGCGAAATTTGCCATTGGACTCGAATGTATTGCACCATATTGCTCATCAAGTTCCCCTTAAGGAAAAGAAAGGGGACGTTTCATCAAGAACCGGGGGAGAAAATCACTTCGCAAAGGACGGATCCATTGGCTGAGCCACATCTGTGTGGACGAAGCTGTTAGGGCCCTACTGCAGGACCGGCACTGAAGGGGCACTGGGAAGAGCTACCATCCCGTGAACAGCGAACCCTTTCATGCTGTTTGGTGAGGACAGTTTAAGATGACCATCAGGAGGATTTTTTACAGGAAAGCGAAGACTGTAAGTGCAATCCATTTCCTCCCAGGCGAGTCTGCTACGAGCCTCGCCTCGAGGAGAGTGAGGAGCTCGTGTGCACGTGGCGTTATCACGGGTCTTGGGTCTTGCTGACCCATTTTGGTCTCCTCCTCCTCATCAGCTCTTCTCTTCACACCATGCCTCCAGATGTGAGTAGCTCCTAAGGTCTCCTCCTAACCAGCGAGGCTGAGAAAATCGCCCAGTGCACTTGTACCCCAGACATGGCACACACCGAGCTGAGGAGAGTCAGCATCAAAAATGGCAGGTCTCAAGTGGAACCTAATCAACAAAACAAACAAACAAGCAAAAAAGAACCAGAGACATGGAAATAAAGAACAAACTGACAGGGACCAGAGGGGAGAGGGGAGGGGAATAACAGGGGAAGGAAGGGGGACATGTGCAAAGGACCCATGGACAAGGACAACGGGGAGGGGGTTGTCTGGGAGGGGGATGGACAGGGCAGGGGAGAGCAATGGGGGCAAATGGGGACAACTGTAACTGAACAACAATAAATAAAATAAAATAAAAACGGCAGGTCTCCAGTTCTCTGATTGATAGGAGGGTCAGGGAGGCAAAGGTAAATTGGAGGAAGAAAGATTCAACTGAAATAAAATTGTCAAGCACTGTGAAGATGTAAAATATAGGTTTGACAGTTTCAGGGCACACAGCACAATTTATCTGGATTTTCTGAAAGCCTTTGACAAAGTGCACCTGACAACCTGCTCTTGAAAGCTACAGTGGCAGGATCCGACATAAAACACCACGGAGAGTGTGACACAGAGGACAGGGCAGGGGCCTGCGGTGCTCGGACTCTGTCAGGCAGCCCGTGCGTTCACAATGCTGGTTTCTTTCATTCTTCAAATTCCATCAGTCTCAGCAATGTAAAAGCCAAACCCAAGGGCTATGCAGAATAGGGAGTGAGGGGCATGCGTGTGTGTGTGTGTAGGGGCATGAAGGGGAGGTGACACCTTGGCACGTTTAGAAATAAAGCCCGCAGACAATGTTACTGGCTGCGAAACCCGAGCCTGCTCTCCTCTCCCATTCCCATGGCTAAGATAACCATGTCTGAATACGCTCGGATGGAGGGAGAAGGAATGTAACAACCTTCAGCCTTTACTGAGCACTTACTATATCACACTAACTTTTATACAACAAGCATTAAATTTCATGAGCAATGGGAGAGCTCAGGGCTGTGGGAGTGCAGAAGAGGGAGTCGTTAACTCTGCCTGCCGGCACGGCATAAGGCTTTGCAGTGACTCTCAACCCCGGCTGTCCGTTAGAGTCACTCAGGGAGCTGTTTAAAAATACTGCTGCCTGGGCCCTAACCCTGGGCCATTAAATCCGAACAGCCGGGCTGGAGCCTGGACCTTGGTATTTTTATAAAGCTCCCAGGTGGCTCTGATGTGCAGCCAAGGTTGAGATGTACTGCGGCAAGTGATACTTAAATTGACCTTAAAAGAAGCACTGAAGTGTCACGTGGAGAAGGGAGGGCAGCGACGGGTAGAGAGCATGGTGGAGTTAAAGGGACGTAGCACACAAATAAACGGAGAGCTCATCGGAGGCGAGGCGCTCTGGTGGCTGGAGTGTGTTGTGTGTACCAGGAGGGTTGGTTGGGGGATGAGACTGGAGAGATCGGCTGAGATTAATGAAAATTAAAGGTACCATCTTTATGAATGTGATGAGTGCCTAACACAAGTCGAGTATCATCTCCTTCGGCTGCTCCTTTATGTCACGCTTCATATTTTATGCTGGAACCACGCTTTGGAGTTGGTATAATGTGGAATATCAAATTAGAAAAAGAATCATATTTTCAATAGAATGTTGTCTTTTATATCTGGTACTTTATTACTATTTCTAAAACTATAATTCAGAACTCTATTACTTTATGCCTAAACCTTCTACAATAGCTTAACATTTTTTCAGTATTTAAAAAACACAGAAAATCTTAAAGAAGAAAACAGCAATTACATTCTTGTCAGCCAGAATTAATCATTGTTAATAGCTCAGTGTATTTGCTTCCAGTGTTTTCAAATAGAAAAACCATTTTATTTCATTATTCTGGAAATAATGATATATTTTCATTATAAAGATTCCAAATAATGCAGAAAAACACAAAGATAAAAAGTTTAAGAACCCATGCCAAATAGCATTAAGTGACCCCATTATCCCTGATATCTCTGGAATGATTGATATATTGTTTTATAAAAAATAGGATTTATATTACATTATTAAATTTAAGTTGACATGGATTTAATAGGAGGGCAAATGGCCGAATTAAACCCAACAAATTATTAAACCTCAAATAAATATTTATTTTTTCTTCTTTTTTTTAAAGATTTTATTTATTTAATTTTTTTAGAGAGAGGGGAAGGGAGAGAGACAGAGAGGGAGAGAAACAGCAATGTATGGTTGCCTCTCACATGGCCCTCACTGGGGACCTGACCCGCAACCCAGGCATGTGCCCTGACTGGGAACCGAACCGGGACCCTCTGGTTCCCAGCCCATGCTCAATCCACTGAGCTACACCAGCCAGGGCGCAAATAAATATTTCTTTACCACAAGACTTCTGTGTGTTAAAAAAAAATGTCCTCCACCAGTGTTGGCCAATATTTTCTTTAAAGGCCGGACAGTACGTAGTTTAGGCTGTCCGGGTCTGTCGTGAGGGCTGGAAAGCAGCATAAGCAACGTGTAAGCAAAGGGTCGGGCTGTGCTCCAACAAAACGCTACGTACAAAAGCGGGTGGCCAGCCCTCGGGCAGTCGTTTGGGGGCCCCTGTTCCTCCCTTACACACAGGTGAGTATGACAAACATTCAGATTTTTTATCACAGAGTTTTATTTTAGATAACATGCCCCAGCTTCAAAAGGTGAGAGCATGAGAACTCTATTGCTACTCCCATCTCCTCTCCTTGCCCCATTTTCTTATATTATTAACTTCATACTGTCCAGATTTATAATGTTCACATTGTTTTGAAACCATAAGTGCTATGACTGTTTAGTATTAGCTCTGCCTGTAAATGGATCCGATGCTCGCCAACAGTCCTTTTGTCCTGTTTTTCTCTGCGCTTGACTTTTTATTTTGATTGATTTTGTAATTGCCTTGCTTTGGTCACCAAGCAGTTCCTTCCAAGTGTTCACGGCCATTTTACTTCTCTGGGTCCTTATCCTTGAATGACATCTGGGGTCATCCTTTCTTTTCTCATAACTTCCTAGATACTGCACCCTTGTCTTCTAAAATGGGTATTATGAAATCTGATGCCAGCCTTGTTTTTCACCCCTCTTGGTGATTTTTCTTTCTGACTGAATGTTTGAAGCATTCTTTGTCTTTGAAGTTCAGGTATTTAACTTAGAAAACATGTTTATGTTAAATATTCTAAATCGAATTTTCCTGGGATTCACTGTTGGTTTTTTATTTTTCACCTACAGATTTAGTTCGTTCTTCATGTCTAGAAATTTTTCTTGCATCCTATCATTTGATACATCTTCTCTTTCGTTTGCTGGGTTCTCTTGTTTTAGGGACACCCAGTGCCTTTAAATGTGGGCTCATCTTTATCTTTCACATTGCAACACCTAACTATTCATTGTCTCCTGGTTCCTTTTAGAATAGAACACCCTCAGTTTTAGCTGAGCGCATGTCTATCCAGTTCCAGACTACGTTTCCCACTCTCCCCTGTGGCTAAATGTGTTGATGTGACCAAATTCAGACCCAGAAGATGTGAGCGGAAGAGAGAAGAGTGACCTCTGGGCCTCGCCCTATCTCTTTCCTTCCGGCGGGCTGAGACATGGGCGTGGAAAGGAGCCAGTCCGCGCCATTGAAAGGAGAGCGTCTGTAACCACAGGGATGAGGAGACGATGGAACACCAAGACGGCGGGAGCCACAGCTCGGAGACGTCCCGGAGCAGCGCCGGCCTGCCAGCCTTGGACTCCCCGCCTGTGCACTATGTGGTGAGTGAGCACCGAACTAACCGACTTAAGGCATTATATTTTTTGATTTCTTTGTTATAGCAGCTTGGCCTGTAACAAACTAATATACATGTCTATTAGCTTCTAATTAGTTTCCTTTAGCTTTCCCCCCTGCATTTACTGTGCTTACAGTCTTTTCTCCATGTCAATATTCAGCAGTGTTGGCTCTTTCTATTTAGAATTTATTAATTCCATAAAGTATTTTGGTATTTAGATTGTTTCCTTCTGCCTGCACACTCCCTTTTTATCTCATTCTGCTGCTTTATCATCTCTTGCTTGAGCTGTAGTTTTACTTAATTTATGGTCCTATCAAGCTGTGCTATAATGTGAAGGAATTGTGAGAAAATGCCTTTTGTTCCTTGAGTTATGTCTTTTTCTACGTTAGGCTTTGTCTTTGCTGCCTGTGATCCTCCCACCCTCCTCCCTTCCCTCTCTTCTGTTAGCTTTGGGTAAAATACTGACATTTACATATAAATCAGTGTAGTGACCATATCGTTTCTTTTCCCTCTGCGCATACTCAGGTGGCTCTGCCCAGACATTCTACTTGCTCTGATGTAGCACGTCCTCCCCCACTATCGGGTACCAGCGTGTTCTCTCTCCCATCGACATATGGGGACTGGTTATGCTGGGTTTTCTCCACCTTTTTGTTACCCGAGGACTTGGGTAGGAAAAGTCTCTGTTTTAGGGTGTATGCAATCTTTGTTAAACTATGTAGGCTTTGCCTTGGCCGGGTGGCTCAGGTGGTTGGAGTGTCATCTCATACAACAAAGAAGGTTTGGGTTTGATTCCCAGTCAGGGCACATATCTACGTTGAGGGTTCGATCCCTGGCCAGGGTGCATGCATATCATATGCAACCGATAGATGTTTCTCTCTCACATCGATATTCCTGTCTCTCTTTCTGTACCCCTGCTCTCTCTAAAATTAATAAACATATCCTTGGATGAAGATTAAAAAAAAATTTTTTAATATGTAGGTTTTCCTCCTTCTCCTAAGATTCTGATAAACATCCTATATCACAGTTTGCTCTTACCTAGTTGAGGATGAGGCCATCCCTCCCTACCCCCAACCCCAGGGGCTCTGGAACATTTTGGTGGGATCCTGAAGGCTGCACTCCTCTCATAAAGAAGCAGGCCCATTATTTATTTTCCAATTTCAGCTGTTTCTCCAAAGTTCCCTTGTCAGAAGAGAAAAAAGATAACATGCCTGCTTGATTGTTTTCCCTCCAGATTTTGTAGTGTTTCTGAAAAATCCCAATATTTTGATAACTTACCAGCAGTATTTCTGAGAGGCAGGAAGGGACTAGGATTGGAGCTATGCTGCATCCCTCTGCTCTGCACCAGAATCTTCTGCTTGGTGACTTTAAAAAATTGTACACGGCCCACGTGACCATATCCAGCAATCCTGCCCCAACCCTCCTCCCCTTATTATGGAGGGGAAACTAAAGATCAGGAAGGGAAAATAGCTAGGGTGCACATTTAATCTGCCTCTTCCGTGCAGAGGCAGAATGAACAATGCACGCCACTGCTGCATGGCCCAGCGCTTTTTACTCTATTTCCTTGCTTCCTGAGTTCTTGAAGCTTTAAAGCCAAACACAGCGCAGGTCACCAGCTCCATCCCTCTGTTCTCAGAGTAAAGCCCTACCACTGTCCCCTTCCTCATGCCTTTCCCAGGGCCATTTAACTTAGATAGAGTAGGAGTCTCGCTTTCTCTTAGACTAAGGTTTACTGCCATTCTTGGGATAGAAGAAAAACTCCCTAGAAAGGCACCGGTAGCTTCAGAGCAAGTTTCCTGGGCTCAGAACGCTGGGCTTGAGTCCTAGCTCTTTCATTTAATTAGCAATGTGCAGGAGGAAGTCATTTAACTTCTCTGAGTCTCACTTGTATGTTCTGTAAAATAGGGATATTCTTATTTGCAGGGCAGCCGAACTTTATGTAAAGGGTCTGTTCCTGGAGGCATTTCATAATTCTCAACTCACAGAACTCAAGACAGCCAGACCAAGGGTGGCAGGTATGGCAAAGACTGCTGGCCGACCTTTAGCGTGCCACCCAGCCAGAAACTACATTTCCCAGCCTCCCTTGTAGTGATGGGATTCTGGCCAGCGGTAGAGGAGCGGCAGCGATTCCACGTTGGAACACGACAGCACGGTGGGGGCAGAGTGGCCTCCTCAGACCACAAGGCGGGGAACCTCCCGCACGGGAGGCAACGCTGTGAAGGGCAGAGACCTGACCCCGCGGAACTGCCACATCGGCCACAAGTGATTCATGCTCAGAGTGTGACACGCGCGAGCGTTATTGTCGTGTCTAATCTACTGTCATTTGTTACAGTTGCTGAACTCGTATCCTAAATAATACAGGGTAGTCTTATTTACTCAAGTAGTGCCTCTCTGTGGAAACTTCAGCATAAATATAGCTTAAGTCCACTCAGACTGCAACCAGCTGTGAATAAAAATAAAATTTTGTTTCATTTTCAAAATTTGGGTGATTTGAATTATGTCAAACTTTGTGTATAAAGCAGTGATTTATTATTATTTTACATCATGGCATTTCAAATTTATATAATCCAATTTCACATATGGTTCAGGATCACTGGTCTTCCTTGTGGCTGTTGTGAGGAATTAACGAATTAATATAAGGAGATGCCCAGCATAAACTTTTTTTCATAACAGAAATGTGTTTCTTTACACAAATATTTTATTGAAGTATAACTTTCATTTTTGAAAAGGCATCCATCATAGGGTTATTGGTTGACACCTGTCACCAGGCGGCCACTGTGAGTGACAGTGAGGAACCGACACCCAGAGCAGGGGGCACTGCAGACCCCCGAGACCCGCCTGCTCCAGCCGGGCACCGCCACCGCCCACAGGCAGCCACTGTTCTCAGTTCTGTTGCCGCTGTTATCACTCTGCTTTTAAACTTTACCTAAACGGGTTATTACAGTGTGTATTTTCTTGTGTTTGACTTTTTTCTTTTAAAATTGGTGTGAGATTTACTCATATTGTCGTGTATAGCAGTACGCTCACATCATGAACTTTTAAGTATTAATTTTGAGTTATAAGTGATAGCTGTCACCATTAAGACTTGAGCCTCCAAGCTTCTGTTTTTGGATTGCTTATATTGAGTGTTCTTTCTAGAATGTTCTGTGTCTCTCTCAGCTCTGGCTACTAAATTGCTGTCACTTCTTTACAACTAACTTAAGGGTAACCTTCTCTAGAAAATCACCTCCAATCTCTTCCTCCTCTGATCTTCTATACCTTTTTTCCCTGTATTTCTCTTTTTACATTTACAGCATATGTTATAAGTATTTGTATAGCATTCTGAACGCACTACATAATTCAGAACACATCTAATTCTATCTTATCTCATTTGAAGAAAGAATAAAGCAAAAGAATGTTTTTAAAATATAACCACTTAAGATTTATTGGGAAGGAGCAATGAACAAAGATATATTATTAACAAATATTTTCCTTTTTGATAAAGGGATTACAGGGGCAAGACTAAATAATGGCCTACACCCTTGTGGTGATAGTGGAGTAGCTTATAACAGGCTGATTCTCCTGAGGGTAATTATAATCTCTGGCTAAATCTTTTTTAAAAGCCAACTATTTGAGGGTAGTGAGATAAATTGAAACCAGGCAGAAGCTAGAGGGGAGCTGCTCTTGAAAGAAGGGAACTGCAACGTTTGAGATTTTTGTGTGCGTGACTTCCAGTACTTCCGACCTGGAAGTACTTCTCAGTCCACGAGATGCAAAGTGCTTATCATTCAAGAAGAAAGGCAAAGTCTTACTGTCTAAAGAATAATAGGATGTAAGTTAGAGCTTTCATAAAGGCTCAGAATGAGGGGGAGTCCCAGAAAAGAGGGGGCTGCAAGGCAGGGATCCAAAATGTGCAAAGAAATGCCATACAAACCCTTGGCTGACCTGTGAGCTACACCTATGTGGGACAGAGTCTAAGGAGCCCAGCAAAGATGCAACAGTTAATGATTTGAAAAAAAACAGGCAGAGATTTTAGCTGCTACTTACTAAGGATACAGTTTGGAATTTGAGTCTAGCCAAATTAATTGCCTACTTGAACAAGAAACAACACAGTAGGGAGGAAGGTAACAGAATTCAGAGTCTCCCCAACATTTATAATGTCCATAATGGCAAAAACGACTATGTATACAAATAAAAAGAAAAATGTCCACACATCAGAAAGAGTCCTCAATAGAAACAGCCCCTGGAGGTGACAGACAAGTTTATAGCATAGATTCTGGCAATGGTTTCATGCATGAATACTTATTTCCAAACTTGTCAAGTTGTACACATTAAATATGTACAGCTTTTTATACGTTAGTTATACTTTTAAAAGGTAGGGGTTTTTTTTGTTTTTTGCCCTGGCTGGGTGGCTAAGTTGGTTGCATCATCCGTACACCAAAAGATTGCAGGTTCAAGTCCTGGTCAAAGCACATACCTAGGTTGCAGGTTCTATCCCAGGTTGGGGCACGTAGTTTTGTTTGTTTGTTTTAAGAAAGAAACAACCATCAGGATGATCCAGAGTATAGAATTAGCAGAGAAAGACTTTAAAGCTGTGTCCTAGACAGTGTGGCTCAGTTGTTTGGAGCACCGTCCCTTAAAACTAAGGGTTGCAGGTTCAGTTGATGTTTCTCTTTCACATTGATGTTTCTCTCTCTCTTCCTTCCTCTTTCCCTTCCTCTCTCTCTAAAAAAGACAAAGAAAAAATGCCTTGGGCCCTGGCTGGTGTAGCTCAGTGGATTGAGCTTGGGCTGCGAACCAAAGAGTCACTAGTTCGATTCCCAGTCAGGGTGCGTGCCTGGGTTGCAGGCCAGGTCCCCAGAGGGGCCACATGAGATGCAACCACACATTGATGTTTCTCCCCAACTCTCAAAAAAAATACCCTTGGGTGATGATAAAAATAAAAGACCTTAAAGCTTTTATAAATATTTTAATGACCTTAAAGGAAAATATAATAAAAATGAATTAATTACCAGGTGGAAAATATTGATAGAGAAATAAAAACTGTAAGACATAGAACCAAACAGAATTTCCATAACTAAAAAGTAAAATATCTAAAATGAAAAGTTCATTGGATAAGCTTGACATTAGACTGGAGTGGGCAGAAGAAAGGGTAGTGGACCTGAAAAGAGATCAATAGATATTATCTAAACTGAAGAACAGAAAGACAAAATATTTTTAAAGGAATAGATCCTCAGTGACCTATGGGACAATATCTTGTATAATTTGTATGTAATTAAAACCCCAGATTGAAAGAGAAATGTGGAAGAAAATGCTGAAAGTAATAATAACCAAATGTCCCCCAATTTTCAGGAAAACATATATAGATCCTAGAAGCTCAATGACTCCCAAGCAGGATAAACACAAAGAAAACCACATGTGAACAGAACATAATCAGTCCCCTGCAGGTCAAACACAAGGAGAAAAACCTGAGAGCAGCCAGAAAAAAAAGACACATTTTACACAGGGAATCAATTGATCAGAATGATGGCTGACATCTCATCAGGAAAAATGGAGCTTTAGAGCATTGAATAAGAAAAAAAAAAACCTTGGCAACTTCAAACACTTTTTAAAGGCAATATAAGGACTATTTTTTTTTTTTTGACAAAAGAAGACAATGTGTTATCAGCAGGCATGTGTTACAAAGAATGCTTAAAGGAAGTTCTTTAGGCTGACAGAAAATTACACAAGTTGTCCTTTTCTTGTCAATATAAAAGACTCAGATCTCTCTGGTAAATATAAAAGAATATATTTTTTTCTT